>CM061142.1:596781130-597046130 GCA_030789695.1 Scilla litardierei | reverse complement strand
TAAAAGTATAGATGTGTCTAATAAAATTTAAACTATAGAAACTTAAATAAAAGTATGTTTTTGGTATACTTACATCATTAAACGTGAATACCGGCCATTCACTTGGTAGAATATTTATTTAAGTGGTCACAAGGGTCAATATTATTCAAATGGACACAGTGATAGCTCAAATAAGCAAGTTCTCATATTATTCATGTGGATCAATAGTAACAGTGTGAAGATAAAAATAAAAAAACTGAGAAAAATGTAAAAAATCTGAAAAAGAGAAAGAATACTCACCTTGATCGGATAACCCTCTCTTGAGACGAACAAACGCTGAACTGAGAAAAAAACGAAAACTGAAAAAACTGAAAAAAATGAAATAAATGAAAAAAATAAAAAAAATAGAGCTCGACTACTCACCTTGATCGAAAAACACTTCCTTGCAAAAATTGAATGCCGGACGTTGAAACTCAATCGATTGTCGTCCGAAATTTTTGTCGGACGGAGCTTAGCGAAGCGGCGTGATTAGAAGTAGGTCAAAGTAGCGATTATCTCTTAAAAATCTTGATGCCTCACGTCATTTTAATTAAATTATTTGGTCGGATGACTCGGGTCGGATCTACTTTTAAGTGCACCAACCCGCTAACTTTGTTTTTAAAAAACTGTGAATTACGGCCGATATTTCAAAGGGATATATCAGCCACAATAGCAGCCGTAATCTGATATAGCGACGATATTTATCCAAATATCGAAAACCGCAATATATAAACTCATATCGTATCTACTTAGTGATAAAACCGATATTGCGGCCGATATATCGGATATCGGTCCGATATTTAGAACACTGGTGATAGGTTGAATATGTGAAAACTGAGTGAAGAAGAAGAAAGAACAGGAGTAGACTAAAGTAGATCTTGGGAGAGTTAAGCTTTATCTCGAATCAAAGTTAGGAGAGCGGTCTTTCTCTCTAATTGATCCCACGTTATCTTGTATTTTCCTTTTTGATTTATAAAAATCTTATCTTTTCTCCAAATCACTAAATTTCTTTCACCAAAACCCTAGACTTTTCTATTAAATTGGTATCTGAGCGTTCTATCTTGATGGCAGCGGAGAAAGACATGGATGCTTAGGAGGAACGTCGGCGAGCGAAATTGGAGTTGAAATCTATGTTGAAGCAAATGATGGAGGTGTGGTGTCACCCACCGCTGGAGAGGGAGACTATGTTGAATCAAATGATGGCGGAGGGGAAGCACCCTCCGCCTGAGTGGGAGGCTATGAAGCCAAATTTGAAGAAAGATGAAGTCCACGTCGCAGATCTGGGGCAAAAATGTTTGGGTTTCTATCATGCATAACTAGTTTTTACGCAGCGGAAAATTAGAAACCTATCAAGATCCATGCGTTTCAAATTGATTTGAATAGATTACTAACCTTTGTGACGATCTAAATGTGTCGGACTACATGTGCTGCTCTACGAACGACCGCCCTCAATTGGTATCCACACGCGAACGTCACGAACAGGAATTGCGAGGGTGCTAGCTCCTTCTCTGCAACTAGGGTTTCTCTCTCTTTCCCGCGTCACTTTTCTCAAAAACGTGAGAGATAGAATGAATATGTAAAAACTGAAAATCCTCTTTTTATATGTTATATAGAATCCCGCGTTAATCCTTTAACGTATTTCAGTTACGAAAAGATATCTTTAGGATAATATCGTGTATCATCTGTTAACTCTTTAACGCGTTTATGTTACGCGGCGATATCTTAGGGATAATATCTTAACGAGATACAATATCTGTGAGTTAAGATATTTCGCCTTATTACGAATTTCAAATCAAATTCGAAATCATGTTTAAACCTTATCCTATCCATTATGCTCTTTGTGTGCGACCCAATAGGCTCATATTAAATTGGCAGTGGGCCTAATCTCATTAGAAGCCCACAAGTCATAATTAGTCTCTAGCAAGACATTATGACTACCCAATTAATATGAATATTGTTAGTCCGATATTAACCTAACCAATAGAACATGTCATAATCCTTTTGTCACACGATATCTGATTTGAACATAAGTCATGTGCAGTGTCATACTTATATTGTTCAAACATTTAATTTCTCGCTTTCTAAGTAGACTGATAAAATCAAATGACATTCATTTGAGCACGACCATGCAATTCTTAGTCTTATTTATCAAGGGGCCCATTAGATATCTCTCTCATAAGAGGGACAAATTCCATCTTGTTCATTCACGTTCCTCTGCATAATTCACATCATGATCAATCATAACCTTTATGATTATCTGATTAAATATAACGTTTGGTTATGTCAAAACATGATGTTCCTTATGTAGGAAACTGTGATGATCTCAGGTCTAAGGATTCTATGACATAACTATTATGAGATCATTTATGACACTAATTCATGTAATGATCTCATAGCGAGTCTATCTAGTACATTTTCTCTAACAAATACCTATAAGTTTGATTTGTATCACCATACATATAATTATCTCATAATTATCAACTAAACTCATACTAGTCTTAATTCATTATTAAACCTTTAACGATGAATGACTAGGGATGCTTAGAATAACATAAAATAGCTATTCAAACATTATTATAAAGAAACATGCAAGCAATAAAATAATAACAATAAGAGAACATTTTATAAATGAAAATGACATAACATAACTGTCCAAATATTTGGCCTAAGGCAAAACCACTAACAAAAAGACTGTCTTTGAATAAGGACTATGTAGAAATCATCTCTTTTGACGAGGAGATCCATCAAATGGGCGATCCAACTTCAGAGCTAACCAATTTGGGCTTCTATGATGTAGATTTGATCAACAACGAAACGAAAGGGGTTGGCAGCCCCCACACACGTTGCCAAGGACATAACGGCCCCTTGGCGACCCGCCGGGGTGCTGACGGCACCCGTGCGCAACCAGGGCGAGCTGCTCGGGCCGCACAGGGCCTGGGGCGGGCCACCCGGGCCCTGGCAGGCCCTGGGCAGGCCACCCTGGGACCCGCAAGCCCTGGGCGGTTCACATGGCCCGACGACACTTGTAAGGGGCCCCATGGCCCCTGGTTTTAAGTTGAAAGGCATCCCGAACTTCAACATCTGTATTTTAGGCACATAGGATAAATGAGATTCGCGACTACCGTGACTTTCATCCAAACTTTGCAGGAGATGATGAAGACCTTGGGTGGCCCTTTGATGGCTGGGGAGCATGCAAGGTCTTGGCGGGGCCAAGGGAGGCCCGCAGAAAGGCGGCAGCCCTTTCGAAAGCAACGACGCTGGCATTTATAGCATTAACTCAGGAGGAGACGAACACCCGCATCTGGAGTATCATGGCCAACTGACTTCATGCATGACTTTTTCCTCAACGTGGTTTTTCGGGGGTGGAGTAGTGTTGGGAATAGGGATGCGTCTACACTAGTGGGAATTTTGTAATTTTGGGCCTTATGGGCACTTTTGTAATTATGGATAAATCAGTCAATTATGTATAAGAGAAGGGGTTAGGGCTATGGGATAGGTTGAATATGTGAAAATTGAGTGATGAAGAAGAAAGAATAGGAGTAGATTAGAGTAGATCTTGGGAGAGTTAAACTTTATCTCGAATCAAAGCTAGGAGAGCGATCATCCTCTCTAAATGAGGCCAAGTTATCATGTATTTTCCTATTTGATCTATAAAAATCTTATCTTTCCCCCAAATTCCTAATTTTTCCCACCAAAACCCTGGAGTTTCCTATCAAACTCTATCTCGAACCAACACTTAGACTAAGATTTATGCAACCAATACCCAAAGCATGATATTTCCCATATGTATGGAGTAATACTTCCAAATATATACAATACATATACTATTAACCATCAACTGATGCTATAAGACCGAAATCCAGATTTCAAACCTTTATTTATTTATTTTTGAAACTTTTAGGTTAACTGTTATGACACAACTTGGGTGTTAGTCTATTTGACCCATTGGCGGAGAGATGGATTCAATTTGCCATACAAACTCTTTTCTTTGCATGAGCTTAGTCTGCACGATCATAATTAGTAGGTGCACTCATTCAATTGGTACTATTAAATTCTCCACCACTGCTTCAAGGCACTGAAGTTGTGGTGAGAGGTAAGGGTAATCTTTTTATATTTTAGCATGCCCTTTAGATTGAGGGTCCTTCTTTATGGGCTGAAACCTAGGTTTTTTGCGCAGTTGGATTTTTTTTAATTTCACTTTTTTAATTACATGCCTGGTGGGATTCGAACCTAAATTGCTCTGATACTATATTAAAGTCCGTTTCTGTTGTATCAAAACTCTAAAATTGTGATGAGAGTTAAATGTAATATTCTTATATTCTAACAGTTACATTTATAAGGAACTCGGCAATAAAGTCATATATGCGGTTGATATTGGAGTTTAGCAATAAAGTCATTTAACAGTTACATTAGTTATCTTCTTAATTCTTTTAATGGTTTTCTCAACTTCAATTTGTGCTTCATAGCTTAAGCTATTTTGGTTAGAAATTAGTTGGATGATGATGGTGATAATAGAATTGAAATTCAAAAACAAGGATAATGGAAGGGAATCATTTTCTCAAACCTCTGATGGCTTATGCATTGCATATGGATTTCGTGCTGAAGTAAAAGACTTTTTCAATGTTAGTGACTGAATCCATGTCTACTGTGTTTCAATTCACTTTGATTAAATGGTTATGTTAGGGGGTGCCTTGCTGAATATAGTGATCAGCTGAGGTGGTGCAGGCGCTGGTAGGGGCTGGTGTGAGGTTGAGTTTTGTCCATGCATGCAGTTTTGTGTCCTTGAGTGATACTATACAGCACATTGCACAGTTATTGTTACTAGTACCTTTTAGTACTCATTTGCAAATGCATCTATAACATGAAAATTTCTTATTAGTATAAATTAGTATACATATTGCTTGCTTATACTGCTTTTTGTGTGCGCATTTGTATGTGTTTTCGATTTGATTTGTTTGATTACTTCATATTGGAATTTACAATAGATACTTCCTCACCACTCTGTTCACTGTGTTATGCAATAAATCCACCTATTCTTTACGGTGCCTCTCTCTCCTCTCTCTATTTCTCTCTTGTTTTTGGCCATCATATACACAGTAATTTCTAAGCATAGCAGTGCTCTTACCTTGCAGGTGGGAAGAGGCATACCAGCTTCTGGACGAAATGAAGACAAACAGGGTTTCTAATACACATCAGGTGATTGGCTCAATGATTAAAGGAGACTATGATGATGAATCTAATTGGCAAATGGTGGAGTATGTCTTGGACAGATATAACTCTGAAGGTTGTGGTTTTGGCTTGAGACTATACAATGCTCTCCTAGAAGTACTTTGGTGGCTGGGGCAGAAGGAGCGAGCCGCTAGGGTACTTCGTGAAGCGACTAGACGTGCACTCTTTCCGGAGCTATTTCGCCAAAGCAGACTTGTGTGGTCTGTGGATGTACACAGGTAACAAGTCCTTTCATGTCCTCAATCTTGCAACTTTCAGTTTGGTTGTCAATACATCACAATTATGGGCCATATCAAGACCTTGTCCTCTTTGTCAGGATGTCTGTAGGAGGAGCTCTTACGGCCATATCGGTGTGGCTTAATGAAATACATGAAAAATTTCAACAAGGAGAAGATCTCCCTAACTTGGCCACTGTTGTTGTAGTGTAAGTTGCTTATGAACCTTCACTCACCTTTTTTCCCCTGAAGAACCTTGACTCACTTTATTTCTTTCATTTTTAGTTATTGTGCTGTTTATTAACTGAGATAGTTTAAGTGAAAAATCCTCTTACTCTTTGTTCCATTCCTTACTCCTTTCAATTGGTTGTTCATGGCCAGTAGCTGCATCATGAGATTGACATTCTTTGGTTTGCTCAGAAATGCTAGTGTCATGTACAAGTTTCTTGTCTTTCATAAGTGAACCGTGGTTTCTGATCGCCCAATGGTGTTTAATTTTTTTTAAATGGCCTTTCATCTGTTCTTGTGGGCGGGGCCTGGCTCTATTACATTAGTCTTCCTTGTTTTGATTGAAACTAAAACCTAATTAATTCCATACGGATGCTGGTCAGATAGAAAGTTGGGGGTTGGGTTATGGTGAGCCAGAATATCAGTCTTTTTTAGTTTTAGGTCTCAGTCAACTTGTGATAACTGTGCATTTTCACGGAATGGAAAACTATGAACATTTTTACTGAACGATCTCTGTGTTAATCAGGCGTGGGGAAATGGAGAAGAGCTCGGTGGCAAGGGGATTACCTGTTGTGAAGGCGTCTTATTCATTTCTAAGGGATGAAGTATCTCCGTCGTTCCATTTTCCTGGGTGGAATAAGGGCCGCATCGTCTGCCACAGGGCTCAGCTGAAACGGCTTCTCACGTCAATTCCTGATCAGCCTTCTGATGAAACGGTCAAGGGTTTCGGTCCTATGACCAATTCAAACTTCCCTCTTCCCGGGACCAGAATATATACCGTGGAGATTGACGGGGATGAACAAAGTACGACCGAGGAGACCACTGACAGTGAAATAGAATCAGAGCTCATGGCAACTGCAGTCTGATATCACACAGTACACAGACCATCTCAGATACATTGTCATGCTGACAAGTTGTTACTGCAACTTTCTTCTTGCATAAAGCAAACGAAGGGCTTGACGGCAAACTTTGGGCTTGATATGGGTCATTCAGCCTCGATACCCTCGTGCCCTGGACAGCAGTGTAGCATTTCCATACGAAGATGCAGACCACGATAATCTTCAGGCTGAATCAATACGTGGTTATTGATTTGGTTCAGGCAGCTGCATCTCCTGGACTACAGATATCAGTTGATTTGTCATGCAACCAGCAAACTGTGAGGATAAAACAAGGAGGGTTGCTTGCTTGTATTGTGGGTGGATGAGCACGGAGTCCAGTCTGTACAATTTAGGCTCAACAGTTCATGTACTCAAATATGTGTTATGTTTAAAGCTTGCTAATAAGGGCCTGTTCTTTTACGCGGAATAGTGGTGGGAATGGGAATAGAAACACTGTTCATGCACTATTCACCATATTCCAATGTTGTATTCCAAGCGGTTGTTCTTTTGGGCGTGGAATAGAATCCTACGTGGTTATTCCAATTTGGTAATGATGAGCACTTTTCTATTCCAAGCTTTTTGCTTGGAATACAATGAAATCCTTAGGAATGGTGGGCCACACTCTCTCATCTATCTCTATCTCTCCCCTCCAACTCATCACCTTTCCACTTTTTCATTCCAACTTCACAATCTCAAAAGAACACAAGAATAGAATGTGGACCCCATTTTCTATTCCAAACCCCACTTTCCATACCATATTCCACCCAAAAGAACACAAAACTCCATTTTCTCTCTCCGTGGAATACAAACTTTCTCCTATTCCATTTTTCCTATTCCAGCAAAAGAACAGGCCCTAAGAGGAAAGCAAGAAGGGTTCCAGTGGTTCTTTCCAATCCTTTAACTGGGAATCGCCCAAGCAGGTACTGTTTGAAATATTGCAGTCTGATAGAAGAATATTCATTGCCAGGTTCCCCATTAAAAATAGAAGTTGTGCTTCTTGTTAGCGTTGCTCAATGATCGGTATTTGATTGCCTTTTTAGTACCTAGTGAAAATCTCACTCATCCTATTTGATCATACAATTTGACACATCAAGATAACCCAAAATTTTCTACTGCATTAACGACTACTTTCTCCTGGGGTCCTCGGTTAAGACCATTGCAGGTGCATTAACGCGTGTCGGCACACCCTTTGCAGCCTTGCCAAGTACATAGAGGAGAGCTTGGCTATGTTTGAAGTGATTTCAGTCGATTTCTCACACGACTTGCTTATTGTGTTCAGAATGAAGATAGGAGGAACTTGTTCCTTACCTCTCAGATGATTGGGTGTTCGCGTCCACGTACTGTTTTCTTTCTTTAATTACTGTGGATATTTTCAGTCTAATCCTTGAACACCCAAAAGATTGGTTATTGTAGATGACATTTCAGTCAGACCCACCGAACAGTGGGGGGCCCCACTGAGCTGGACTAATGGGGCCCATCGGAAACATGCGCGTCTTTGGTCACCACATGGCCTCGGCACCTGAGTCGTCCCTTCAATTTTGTGGCCAAAGTTCTTATCCGTCCAGTACAATCAGCCGACGCGACCACAACGGCTCAATTCCGGGCGGATGGGTCGTACCCTCTCCAGGGCAGTTATCAGTAGATAGCATTTAATGCACACTCAACACCCGCCGAACGATCAGCTTTACCTGAGGGGTACGTTGGAATCACGATAATCCATTTGACAGTTGGCAAATCGATTACAAAGGAGAGTGGGGAGCCTTTTGATGTGGTGTAACCGCTCTGCAACGCTCTCTTCCTTCATGAGTTATTCTCTGAAATCACATTCCATATCTCAAAGCCTCTCTACAACTCTAGCATCCTCAATTCCACACTTCTCAAACCACGGCTATCCTCAATCGACACTCCATTCTTTCTCTGCTTGACTCTAACTTAAGCATTAGAGGCGAATCGGAGGGCCACCGTCCTTCTGGTTCCTCTGACGCGTTTTCTATCCGTTTCAGGCGAAGCCGAATGACCACTCACTCAGTCCAGTGAAACCATGTAATACTCTGTTCCAATATGTACTGGTATTATACTAAGTATTTTCGACCGTATTTAATACGCTTATATTTTCACATATTTTAGGGATTTTTCCTAAATTTTTCTAAAATTATTATTATAATAAAACTATCTTTTAAACATTTTTAAACACTAATACCTATGATAATATGTGATGTATTTGGTGTAATACATAATACATGGTATATATGGTAGGTATGTGGTATTAATAAATGTATTCATATTTTCTAAAAATCAAAAATTCTAAAATACCCTAAGGAGACACCTAACCCTACCATGTGTCTCAAGCCCAAACACTCTTAATCTCTTCATACCACATACCCACACACTTGGCATGCTCTTAATTAAGGAGATCATGACGAGGATTGAGATGAATTTTAAAAAGGGGAAAAAGAAAACCAAGAAAACAAGAAAACAAAAGAACCAAGATTGTTTTCATCCTCTCCTTTCTTTCCTCCCCTTTGAAGCCTAACACCTCCATCATCCTCTTCCACCACCAACTCCCCCACCACAACCTCCTCCTCCACCAAGGCCAAGAAAAATCATTCACCATCATCCAATAAATTGAAGAAGAATGAGAAGTTTGGAAGAAGAAGAATGAGCTTTGGAGAAGAGGAGGAGAAAGAAGAAGGGCCAAAGCTAGCGCTTGACGAGAAGGACTTTTTGAGGTATGATCTCTAATTTCCCTAGATAGGGTGCTAGCCTTAGAATTAAGTAGGAGTTCATAACCTAGATATTTCTTGGGAATGATATGTTTGAGGTTGTTATGCATGATGATGTTGTAGATGTTACAAATTTTTCTGCTCTGTTGTTGTTACTGTTTAGACTATTACTTTCGGTATAGACCTCCAAAATTTAAGATCTTAGACAATTTGGAAATCTCATTAAGTTAGCTACAACTTCCATTTAGATACTAAATTCAAAATCTGCCTAGAACTAGACTTAAACTGATAATCTTTAACGTTGTGTCATTTCTGGCATAATCTCCTTATTGTGGTGCTATGTTCTGCTATTGTGGTGAGTATAACTTTTATCTACTTCTTCAAAAATTATGTTCGAATATGATTTGAAAATCCCTTGAATGTACCTACAACTTTCATTTAGAGATTAAAGCCTAATTCCCTCTGTAACTGGATTGCTGATTTCTGTCGTAGTGTCACATTCTGGCAGTTTTTGCACCATGTTGGTAAACAGAGTATAACTTTCACTATAGACATCCAAACATTATTATCTTGGACAATTTGGAAACCTAACTGAATTATCTACACTATTAATGTTGACACCTTATCAGAATTATGATTGCAGATAATGGAAATTAATTGATGTTTACAGCTAAGTGATTCAGTTTCTGGACAGATTTTGCACCTCATAACTAATCATGTCCTAAGATTTATTGTAATTGCTATGCTAATGATCAGGCTGAAGAAATGTTGTTATGTTCATGTTATTAATTTTTATGTAACATGTTACTAATATCATGATTAGTGCTAAGTTCCTTTTTATGCTTCTAATGTCATATGATCGTTATACTAAATAGTTAGCCTCATTTGTCATTCTAGTATGCATATTTTAAATGTTGACATGTTGTAATGATGCTAAATGCCATTTGTTAATAACCTCATTTGGTTAGCGCTAATATGCATAAGTGCGATGTTAATCTTTTCATTTCATGCTAAGATGTTTTATGTTGTTATGAATGACGATGAATACATCCTGGAATGAAACATTGATGTGATGTCGTTGTTAACGACGTGATGCCGACAAAATGAGAAGAAAAAGAATGGGAATGTTGTAAATAAGACCGACGAATTATGAAAGAAATGAGGAATTGGCTGATAAACTGAGAGAGAGAGAAATTGAGTGTGAACAACAACCTGGAACTCTCGGTCTATCTTGAGATAGGTGAGACTCCAAACATTGCGTTTGGGAGAAACACGTGTAAAATATAGGCTTACGGACTAGACGATATATGTATCTCACTCGCACTCCCGTCAGGGGGAGTTGGTCAGAGTTGGAGAGGCCCTTGGTGTACTGATGATGCACCATGAGGTAGACACTATCTCACTCCCGAAACGGGGAAGTTACGAGAGGCACCGTTAATTTGATTAGTGCTCGTCTTCCACTGGCGGGGTACCACCTTTTCACCCACCCTGTGTGAAGTCCAGTTTCTTACATCCTATATTTTACCCGGGTTTCCCAAATGTAACTATAACTGGAGAACTTTGAAGGTTAATGCATTGCAAATTTTCCTTGAACCATCATTTGTGGATGTTCATTTCTGTTATATGTTTTTCGTTGTGTATATTATCCTTGCAATACTTTATTTTATGCTCAGTACATGCATGTTTTGTTCCTGCTTTACTTTTATGCATTTAATTGTTGCTATGATTATTACCCGTAGCCAGGTCCTAGTTAGGTAGGACGTCTGAGATTGGCCTCTACCTATGGTGGTTAGATTTCCTATTGGGTCACACATTGACGTGTCCCTCCCCTTTTTCCCAGGACTAGAGATAGAGATGACGGAGCAAGACCTTATGTAACGACCACTTTCCGGTCGTACGTATTTTAGTGTGTATGTTATTTGTGGTGCGTATATTCGTAGTTGTTTATATCTGGTCATCATTAATATTAATCTATTGTTTTTACTAAACAAAACTTTTCCTAAAAAACAAGAGGAGAAATCAGAACGTTGGACTTATAAAAAAATAAACTGTTTAAATCATAAAGTAACTTAACCAATCAAATATTTTTCTTAAACTAACCTATTAATTCAAATAATTTTGGGTCAAATTTCGTTAAGATTCTTTAGAAATCAATCTTTAAAAAAAATCAAATCAACTAAAAATCCTAACCATATCCCCCATTATCTCTCCACGTCACCCTGACTCTCCCACGTGCTGCTCTTCACAAACCTCTCACAACAACTTATATTTTAAACCTAAGGCTTTTTAGTCGGTATCAGTTGGAGAGCATACCCGCAGCTTTCAAGCTCCCCTCGCTCACGCACACCGTCGACCCCCCTCTCATCCCATGCGGATTCTTCCTCTCACCCTATCTCTTCTCCGTCGTGCCTAGCTTCATACTCTACGCCTAGATCTCACGCTCGAGCATCCCCTCTTCGTTTTCTTCCCTTCAGCCACCTGTAACCCACGCCGACGATGTAGCAACCCTCGCGCGCCCATCCCCCACGCCCAGCAAGCTCGCTGTAACGACCGGTTTTTGTAATGACTATTTTATATGAATAATATTGGATGTTTCCCTCTTTGTGTGTTTTTCCGTTAGAAATCCTTACGATTAACTTCATAACGTCTTAATCTTAGAGCTAGAGTGATCCTAGAGGCCATAGGAGTCTTCCCGAAGCTTCGCGCTTCGTTTCGGCACTTTTGGTGCATCTTAGTCGGTTCATGAAGGAGAGCCAACCGACTAGATCGCAATCTAGTCGGTCGGTAACCCTTCTCTGACCGGCTAGTTCTTGTCAGTAAATTTCAGCTTAGTTACTGTTTACGTTTAGTCGGTCTAAGCTCATTCTTCGACCGACTAGTTCCCAAACTAGTCGGTCAGGACTTGTACTCAGACCGACTAATTCTGAGTCCTACTGTACTGTCGAAGTTACTGTTTATGGTTAGTCGGTCAAAGAACAATTACCGACCGACTAGTTCTTGAACTAGTCGGTTTGGATTCCTTCTTTGACCGACTAATTCTCAGTGCTTAATATCTACCTAATTTCACTCTTAGTCGGTCTATGAACGATCACCGACCGACTAGATCCTAAACTAGTCGGTCGACGGGCCTTCACAGACCGACTAAATCTGTCTACATGTACCAACCCTGTTCACAGTTTGGCTTTTTAGTCGGTATCAGTTGGACGACCGACCGACTAGATCCTAAACTAGTCGGTCGACCACCCTTCCCTGACCGACTAAACTGCCCAGTAACCTAGGTTAAGTCGCAGCCGCCGTTTCATTTTCTTTTTAATACCTTCGATTCCTTCATTCCTTCTTCATTCTTTCTGAGCCAATTACTTCCCCAAATCATCCCCAACATTCCTCAAGTCATTTCCTTCCTCCTCGAAGCTTCCCTCTCGCCGTTTCTTGCGCCGGCCACCTTCCCTAGGCCGTCGGGATCTCGATTTCAGCCGTAGCTTCCCGGGATCGTTCTCCGTCGCCGAAGCTAGATCTGTTTTGGCGTCATTTGCTCGCTACTCTTACGGTTAGTGAATCTACCCTTTAATCTCTTTTAACCCACACCGTAATTAGAAAACCTAATTAAAAGCGATTCATTAGACGAAATAGGATCCTATTATGAAATCTGATTTGGTGATCGTTCTAATGTTGTTTTGCCGTAATAGCGATCCCATCCCGTAGAATAGAGGTTGTGAGACGTTTTCCGTCGATCGTCATCGTCGGTAGCAGGCAAGTGAAACTTGCCACCCTTTTGTTTAGGCCATGTCCTAGGCCGTTCTGCACCGTAGCGTAAAAGAGACTAGGCAGTGAAATGATAGCTGCCTAGACGCCCCTTTGATCTAGCTTGACAACGAAGATAGATCCGTCTTTTTATCTTGTTGCATTCATACTACCATGCCATGTTTAATTTCAATTAAGGGTACGTGAAATATCTGTTCATGTCATTGCATACTTTGAATGTTATTGTAAATGTGTACCACACGCTACTTTTAAAATGTAAGCTGCGGCGAGTAGGATTTTGACTCCTACACAGTGATCCGGCTAGGTGCACCCCTATGCCAAAATACACTTCCTGGCTCGTGATCCAGAAGCAAGCACAGTGTGTTGCTAATCCCAATGCTCGATACACGTTGAGGGGTAGGGTTAAACGGTCACTTGAGCGTAGAAGTGAGCACGTACATCCACTTCAGCCAAAAGACTGAAACTCTGAGCACAAAGTGATAATAGTGATAAGTGAATCGTGATTAGTGTTTGCGTAGCTTTTTCTACATCGTGCGTGCTTGTCTCTTCTTTTAAACTGTTGCATCATACTTAAATGTCATGTCATTGCATAATATCATAACTGCTAGGTTGTTAGTTTACTTTCAGTTTCCTTGCTCAAGTCTATTTTTAGACTTGCTGACATGTGCCCCTCTCTCTTTTGGGTGTCACATGTTAGACCCTGAGCCAGAGTTTGTTGCTGAGGACGAGGTGTTAGCAGACGCCAAGCCTGAGCCTGCGTTCGACGAGGACTTCGTGGACACTGGTGACCAGTCTTAGAGGCTGTTTAGAGCCGCTTGTTAGTTGCTTTTAGTTGTCGGTGCGTGGCACCATTGTTGTCTTTGTACTTTTGTTTGTTGGCCGTGTTTGGCCTTAGACTCTTTCTTTTAGCCTGGTGGCTTTTCTGGATGTTGGAAATTATTTTGTGAACAATTCTGAGATTTGAGAATTATATTATTTTCTGTCTCTTCCTTATTATTATTTTTGTTCCGTTCGCGATTACAGGGACCTGCATATTATTTATTGATGCTTATCAGACGTGCAGCTTCACAGCTCCACGTCTGAGCGGACCTTCTCACGTCTCGCCTCCATTTTAGGGAAGCGGGGCGTGACAGGTTTTGTTGGTGGCCCATGCAGGTCCTTCCCTTCTGTAACTGCGAATTATCGGAACAACGATAATAATATTAAATGTCCGTTAAATAAAGATCGACATCCGAGTCATTAAGCTATTTGAGTCTAATTTTGTTTCGTTTTCTGTGTCATTAGATGGCTGGAAGACGAAATACTCGTGCTGGTGGTGGTGTGCCCCCTCGCGACCAGGAGCCGGACCGAGAGCCCACCACCGGAGAGATGATGAGGATGATGCATCAGATGATGCAGGTGCAGCAGGGGATGCTGCAGAATGCCCGGAATGTTCCACCTGCTCGAGCAGCACAGCCTGTTCAGAATGTCCCTCGCTTCGAGCCTGGAGCGAAGCAGTTTCGGGAGCTGGGTCCCGCTTACTTTGATGGGACTGAGGGACCTCTGGATGCGGATGAGTGGACCAGGAACATAGAGGACAACTTGAAGATGTCGAATGTCGACCCGACTGGATGGGTTAACTTGGCGAAGCGGCAGCTTAAGGATAACGCTTGGAACTGGTGGGATGCCGAGGAGGAGTTGCTGGAGGAGCCGATATCTTGGGCTACCTTCAAGTCCAGATTTGATGAGGAATATTTTCCGAAGGCTGCCAGGAGGGAGATGGTGCAACGCTTCATTGACCTAAAGCAGGGGAGCTTGACGGTGGACCAGTACCACCAGGAGTTCACTAGACTGAGTCGGTTCGCACCAAAGATGGTGCAGGATGCTGATGAGAGAGCTCAGAGGTTTCTGCAGGGGCTTTCGTTGGATCTTCAGAGCTACGTGACTTCTTCTGATGCAGAGTCTTATCAGATGGTTTTGATCGCATCGAAGAGGCAGGAGCGGATAGTGAACCAGAAAAGAGGACTGATTTCTGGAGCTGGGAAGAGGCCTATGGAGCAGGCCAGGGCAGTGATGAGACCAGGGTTCAAGCCCAACCAGCCAGCTCAGTTCAAGAGGCTAGGTGGGCCTGTCCTGAAGACGTGCAACCATTACGGAAAGCCGGGTCATGTGAAGGACCAGTGCAGGAGGCTTTTGGGACAATGCTTGGTCTGCGGCGATGCTTCGCATACTCTGAAGGATTGCCCGAGCATCAAGCAGCCGTGGAAGGGACCTGTTGCAGCTCAGCCGTTGCAGCAGAGGACACATGTACCTGCTGGATGTGGAGCGCCTCTCGTTCCGCAGAGGCAGGCTTTTCAGCAGGCTATTCAGCCGAGGCGGCAGGCATTTCTGATGACTGCTGTTGAGGCCGAGGCGGTGGACGAGGTTATCACAGGTAACTCTAAATCTAGCTGTTTCTTCCCGTAGTTAGTTTTAGTTACTAGATTATGTTTGTTGCTTGCATATGTTTGTCTGCTAGAATAGAATTTGATTGTTAGACTGTCTGTTAGGTGTGATTTTGGTTTGCACATTTCCTGCACGAGTCCTCTTCGACTCAGGTGCATCGATGTGCATTATTTCCTGGAGCTTCGTGGAGAGGCATTCCTTGTCGACTTCCCCTCTTCCCAAGAGTTGGAACATCCTTACAGGGAATGTCGTGGTCTCGATGCGTCGTGGTTGCAATTCTTGCCCTTTGGTGGTCTGTGGACATGAGCTCTACGCAGATTTTATTGTCCACGACATCATCAACTATGATGCCGTCCTCGGGATGGACTGGCTAGGGAGTTTCTACGCCACGATCGATTGTCGGAGGAAGAAGGTGGTGTTCAAGATCCCTGGACATCCGGTGGTCGAGTTCAGCCGTGGCAGTAGTTCGCTTGGTCCGGTCAGGTTTCGGGCCAGACCGGTGGAGGTTGTGGCTATGCAGATGGAGCAGTGTCGGCCTACGGTAGTGCGTGACTTCGACGACGTCTTCCCCGAGGAGATGTCTGGATTGCCACCCGATCGAGCTCTCGAGTTTTCGATCGATCTCATTCCAGGAGCGCAGCCTATTTCGAAAGCGCTGTATCGCATGGCACCCGCAGAATTGGAGGAATTACGGAAGCAGCTGGATGAACTTCTTCAGAAGGGTTACATTAATCCTAATGTGTCTCCGTGGGGAGCACCGGTCTTGCTGGTGAAGAAGAAGGACGGTTCGCGTCGCATGTGTGTGGACTACCGGGAGTTGAATGCGGTGACCGTCAAGAATCGCTATCCATTGCCTCGCATCGATGATATTTTCGATCAGCTGGGAGGATCGAGGGTATTCTCTAAGCTGGATCTAAGGAGTGGTTATCACCAGCTGAAGGTGAGAAAGGAGGATGTTCCGAAGACAGCATTCAGAACGAAATATGGACACTACGAGTTCGTGGTTATGCCTTTTAGTGTAACCAACGCACCCGCAGTTTTTATGAACCTGATGAATCTGATCTTCTACGAATTTTTAGATGAGTTTGTTGTTATCTTCATTGACGACATTCTGATCTATTCTAAGTCAGAGGAGGAGCATGCGTCGCACTTGAGGATAGTATTGGAAATCTTGAGGAAGCATCGGTTGTATGCTAAATATTCCAAGTGCGAGTTTTGGCTGGACAGATGTCACGCCCCGCTTCCCAAAAATGTGGAGGCGAAGCGTGAGAAGGTCCGCTCAGACTTGAAGCTGCAAGCTCCAAGCCCGATAAGCGTCAATCAACAATAAGTTTGCAGGTCCTTGCAACGCGATACGAAACAAAGATAATAATAAAGGAAATGAGACAAAAGACAATCTCATAACATCCATCATATTAAATTCCAACATCACAGAAAAAGCCACCAGGCTTAAAGAGAAAAGAATCTAAGGGCCCAAACATGGCCAACAAAAGTACAAAGTACAATAAAGGCGCCACGCACCGACAACTAACCGGAATCCTAAAACAAAAGGAAACAGCGAGATCCTAAGAAAGAACACCGGTATCTCAAACTCCTCGTCTAACAACAGGATCGGGCACGAACTCCACGAACTCGTCGCCCTCAACGACAATCTCTGGCTCGACAACTAACATGCGACACCCAAAGAGAAAGGGGCACATGTCAGCAAGTCTACAAGAGACTTGGGCAAGGAAACAGAAAGAAAGGTAAACTAGCATCCTAGCAGTTATAGTATGCATGACATGGCAGTTATGGTAAAAGTGCACAAGTAAGACATGTTGTAACAATAGGTGCAAGAGAACAATTATCATAACATGACAGGAGTAGCCAAGCTACTAACAATCTCAATCTTTTCACTAGTCACGTTTCGAGTTATTTGTAGATGTTTACGCCTTACGGTTGAACTGTTTGACGTTCACACTGAGAGGACGCTTAACACAAGTCACGCTTCAAGTTGTTTGTAGATGTTTACGCCTTACAGCTGAACGGTTTGGCATTCACGCTGATTGGCCGCTTAACACTACCCCAGAACCCAGAGTTTACGCCTTACAACTGTAGTTGCTGATCTGGCAGACTCCCAGTTGAATGGCCGCTTAACTCTTACCCCATCCCACACGTAAACGAGCCAGGGTCCCTGTACACGAGCTCAGTAAATGAGCCAGGGTTGCCCCGCACAGGAGCTCGCATTCTAGTTCACGATTCATAAGTATTTGGCGTAGGGTGTACCTAGCCGGAAACAAGTAGATCGGGCATTGGCTATCAACCAACACATGGCCCGCTTCTGGAACACGAGCCAGGAAACACAAGTATTGTAGCGTGTGCTACGAATGCGACATTCAACATGGATGGCATGGCTTGCAGTAAGGCGTACAAATAAGGAATTAAACATGACAGTTTAATATGCATGAACAACAAGTTAAAAGGGTTGGATCTAGCTTCGTTGTCAAGCTAGATCAATTGAGGTGACGGATCTAGTTTCGTTGTCAAACTAGATCAATTGGCGTCTAGGCGGCTATCATTTCACCGTCTAGTCTCTTTTACGCTACAACAAGCAAA
Source organism: Scilla litardierei (assembly GCA_030789695.1). Classification (NCBI taxonomy): domain Eukaryota; kingdom Viridiplantae; phylum Streptophyta; class Magnoliopsida; order Asparagales; family Asparagaceae; genus Scilla; species Scilla litardierei. The sequence continues at coordinate 597,028,058 of CM061142.1, read as the reverse complement.
TGGCCTAAAACATGGCCTAAACCCTAAGTGGCAAGTTTCACTTGCCTAGCACCGAGGATGACGATCAACGAGGGTTCGTCCCGCGGACACTAATCTATGAGGAAGTCGCTGTTATGGAGAAACAATCATCAAAACAACATTCATTTCATTAGGGTTTCACAAAAACACAACGGGTTATGAAAACATTAAGAGATCGATCATTACCGTATCGGAAGCGGAAGAATGATGCCGAGCAAGCACGGCAACGGAAGAAACGCTCCGGGGAACCTAGGGTTCAGATCTGGAAATGATGGGGAAAATCTGGAGAAATGGGGTTTTGGGGGATTTTGGGGGTTGGATGAAGGTTTGAGGAAGGTGGAAGGTGGAAAGTGTTAAGTGAGGGTTTGGATGATGGAGGATGAGCTTGGAATGAAGGTTTGAGGGTTTGGGGAAGATGAGAGCCCAATGGGGGAGAAATTAGGTTTAGAGTTGAAGAAGAAGAAGAAGAAAACGTTTGGGAGGGTTTAAATAGGAAAAGCTGGCGGCTGCCCAGAAATTAGGGTTTCGACACTGATTAGTCGGTCAAAGAAGAGTTACTGACCGACTAGTTTAGCAACTAGTCGGTCGGTCGACCAACTGTGACCGACTAGAATCAAACAGCGAAAGAAGGGGAAAATCTGGGAAGTGAATTAGTCGGTCTGTGAAGGCCCGTCGACCGACTAGTTTGGAATCTAGTCGGTCGGTGAGTGTTCATGAACCGACTAACGAGGAACAGTAGCTTAGGTAAAATTAATCAAAGGAACTAGTCGGTCTGAGAGCAAGTTCTGACCGACTAGTTTCACATCTAGTCGGTCGGTGGTTGTTCTTAGACCGACTAAGAGTAAACAGTAACTCCTGTACAGTGGATTTAAAGAACTAGTCGGTTTGAGAAGAGTTCCTGACCGACTAGATTGAATTCTAGTCGGTTGGTCCGCCTTCTCGAACCAACTAAGATGCACTAAAAGTGCCGATTTGAATCGCGGAGCTTCGGGAAGATTCCTATGGCTTCTAAGATCACTTTAACTCTAAAATATGAGCGATTTGAAGCTCGTCACTAATGACTTACTCCAAACCCAACGATCGAAGGAAGAAGCTAAGAAATTACAACGAAACGAATGAAAACGAAAGCCACGGAGACGGAAAAATCACATCCAAGGAGAAAATCCACCAAGCATATATTTTTAATATAGATAATCCAATCACATGAAAACCAGTCGTTACATCCTACCCACCTTAGAATAAAGTCCGTCCTCGGACTTCCTAACATATCTAGTCGCTCTAGTAACTACCCCAAATCATTGCACGTCATACTTCAACCCAAAGGTAGTCATTACATGTGCTTATATATATATATGCACTAGATAGTCAAACATTATTACTACTAACACGTTTTCATTCACGCACGTTATACTCTTATCCCTATCATAGTCATTCATACTAATACACGTATTTCAATCATATATATACATCCATTATATAGCTACTACTTACCTAGCACAAACAATAGTTCAGATATTCTCAAAAGATTAGTCTCACACTTAACAAATACAACCATCGCTCTACGTATAGATAGCTACCTATGCAACAAGCAACCATGGGTATATTACTCCATAATATTTCCTAGTATACATCCAATACCAAACACATCGACACATGTAGTCCCACCACACCATTATTCAAACAAGTCTTACTATATCTAATACACATTCACAACTACTATAATTTCACAAATATAGTCATTCAACACATGTAAATATTTCACCATATCTTCTCATCACATACGGCCCTATAACTATACTCACGACACACCAAACATATCATAGTCACCAAAACTTATAACTAGGCACATACTTACCCGTGCATGGTGCACACCCATACACGCTAACATTTCATCCGTGTATACCAATCATACAATTTCAAACTCAGTACATTGACACGCTTAGTTTAGCTAGCACACATACGTTCACACAGACAAGTCCTTAGTAAATATCTATACCACAAGACCAACACCTATAGCTATATACTGGTTAGTGACCCACAATCATGTGCGTAACACAACCGGAAACAAACAATCCAAACATTATACATACATCATCCATCACTATACACCAACCACATACAAATACACCAACGTACATAGAGTATACCCACTCAAGCTTGAGTGAGACTCAAAATCATAGCAGAATAATTCCATATACATAACATAGCATCCATACATATGCCAATACTATCTAATGCATACACGTCTACCAACATAACCACATACATATCTAAATGTCAACACCCTTAATATCTAATCAGGTAATATCGCATATTTCAATCACTTCGTATACCATGATATTATTACAAACATTAGCACACCTATAATTACATTATTCCCCCTAATAAGTACAGTCATCGTATAGTCACATACATGTAATACATATATTCACACCATATCCTGTTACCCATAATTAGTATACCAACGCGTCTACATCATACATAGTTAAGATATGCAATAGCCGTGTACACCTCATGGCATACACGCACACAACATCCACAAAAGCAAGCAATACCAATCAAAATTATATGTCTACTACCATATGTATATCACCTATATACTCACGCAGCAATTACATAACTACTCGCGTCTACGCACAATACGTAACTACGTACGAGCACACACTCACGCGTACAACACATAGGTCACATAATAGGCCTACCCACCTTAACTATACGTACACATATTATTATCACACCTAACATACACATAGCTTCACCAATCATATTATCTCAATCATCATAAGTATCTCCAACTACATACACTCTATTCAGACATTTCAATACAGAATCTTATATACATAGACGCCCCTAGAGTGGTATAGCTATCCTCGCACATATCCATAAATATTAACACACTTACAATTTCATAACATCATGAATAACTCTGAGTATGTATATATCACACAATAGGCAAACATTATCATGCTATAGGGGGGTACACTCATTCAAGCCTACATACTCAACTTAGGTACAGGCACTACGAAAACATCACCAAAAGTCTAAGGACCCACTACTAAACTGGCGCGACGTAAACAACGGTAAACACTAGTGAGATAACTAAGCAGAAGGAAGGAAACCAAGATTAGATGGCGTAACGAAACAAGATCGTAAAAATGGGTTCATGTAGGGCGAGGATAAGGAGGCAAATAGATCAAGCGGAACTGAGATATAATTGTGGATGTTCAGGCGGGGAAGAAAGATGTAAATATTACTCTCATAAGTTTTCGGAAATAGAACGTGAAATAGCGAAAGTCAAAAACACTAAGGTATAAAACGGTCATATTTTGAAAAGTTGGAGTTCTCCTCCGTATAAACGATATTCGAAGATTGATAAAATAAGTTGTTCGAAATAAGTTTGAGTTGAATACACATATAAGAGGAATGGTTTATTGGCTTAACGGAAATCATTATGAAAGGAAGTAAATCGTTCATACGAACATTAAGGACGTAGTTTTAGAAAATATTATACGGCGGTGATTTAATAATGTTGGCAAAAGTTTTGAAACGAAATTAAATTAACGAAAGAATTTTAAACTCGTGCTAAATACTTTCAAAGTCTTTAAGCCAGGAAAAGCTTAAATAATCAATATTGAAACTACCTTTTAGTGTAACCAGGATTTGCCAAAAGAAATCGTTTTACACAAAGCTCTTAACACACGGGCTAATGAGCCTAGCACGGATATATGAAAATATTCGAAATTCAATTTAGTTTAGAAATTATTCTAAAAGCATGTATGGTGAACGGAAAACTTAGTAGTAGGTTTATCAAAATTCGTAATAAGCTTAAAAACCAAATTATGGAAGGTCCAGGTCAGAAAATGGTTACGAAAACGTAGTTCTTCCAAAAATTGTAATAGAGAAAATGTTGAACATATCCTTGGTTTGTTGAAAGCCGAAATTATGTGTGACTTGGAAGGTATATTAAGGGAGCGTGACGAATCATTTGAACGGCATAAATAAGAAAGGAAAAACTTTATAAATCGAATTTGGGAAAAATTAGTAAGCTCAGAGTTTAAATTGATATATGAAAAGGGACAAGATATTTAAATAGGTATGAAAGTAAAGGCTGGAAAAACATTATAAAACAGTAATCAAATCTCGTTAAAACTTTCGAAATTCAAAAATAAATTTAAGTCAACGAAAGGGTATGAGGTATAAGTATATATATTAAAGTTCCGAACAAATTTAAACTTAGGAAAAAGGAAGTCGAAAAGATACTTTCAGAAAGTTCAAGATTTGCAACGGAGAGCTTCGAAAATATTATACGGCAGTAGCTTAATACAATATTTCGGCAAGATTTCAAAATTCAAAGAATGAAATCCGATCAACTATAGTGTGAAAACTAGGCCCATGCTAAGTGCTTACAAGTTTTAAACTGAAGAGAAATTTCAAATAAATAACATTTAAAATACTTTTTAGAGGGACCCGGATTTGCCAAACAACTGATTTATACAAGATCTTAAAGTACGAGTACAATGAACCTAGTACTGATACATGAAAATAATTGAAGTTCTATTTATCTTGGAAGAGATTTTAAAGTATGTATGCTATGCGATTAAAATGGATCTCATAGTTAGAAAAATGGTATGTCGAATTTTTCAAAATAGTAATAGAGTCCTTAAACCGAAATGCGAAAATATAGATTAGAAAATGGTTACGAGATAGCAATTATAATTACAACCATTAGGCTCCGAAATCTACAAGGAATTTTGACTCAATCGAAAAGTGAGAAATTTAAGTACATACGTAGCGGGTTTAAAACGAAATTTAAACTTAGCGAAAAATTCAATAGGGGAAATCGAAAAATAACTTTAAAAGAAATTAAGCTTTGCGAATGGGGACATTCGAAGGATCAAGGATTATCGAAACGTGGTGGTCGTGAGAATCGAGGCAAGGGATTTGGTCGGATGATCAAGGCATAAATACGCCTAGGTTATGACTTAGGAAAATCTACGGGAAACTCCTACGGTTAACCAACTAAAGATTAGGGAACTAAGCGTTAAGACTTTCTAAGGGCTAGACGGCCATGAAATGAGTTCAGCTTGGTCCGAAGTCGATGAACCCAAGTGAGAGACCAAAGAATTCTAGAAGTCTATCATGGTCAAGCTAGACAGGAACCACAAAGGTAACCCCTATGAAGACTAAATCAACTCCTAGCAGGGAGTCTACCTAACAATCAGGGGCCTCTAACTAGTAAGCACGGACGTCTAACTAAGTCTTCCTACCACCTAGTGACATAGGAAACTACTAGACTCAAGGCTATAGACTCGGATGTTGCAATTTATTTAATGGACATTCCATAGTTATTATCGTTGTTCCGATAATTCGCAATTGCAAGACGGACCTGCATTGGCCACCAATAAAACCTGTCACGCCCCGCTTCCCAAAAATGTGGAGGCGAAGCGTGAGAAGGTCCGCTCAGACTTGAAGCTGCAAGCTCCAAGCCCGATAAGCGTCAATCAACAATAAGTTTGCAGGTCCTTGCAACGCGATACGAAACAAAGATAATAATAAAGGAAATGAGACAAAAGACAATCTCATAACATCCATCATATTAAATTCCAACATCACAGAAAAAGCCACCAGGCTTAAAGAGAAAAGAATCTAAGGGCACAAACATGGCCAACAAAAGTACAAAGTACAACAAAGGCGCCACACACCGACAACTAACAGGAATCCTAAAACAAAAGGAAACAGCGAGATCCTAAGAAAGAACACCAGTATCTCAAACTCCTCGTCTAACAACAGGATCGGGCACGAACTCCACGAACTCGTCGCCCTCAACGACAATCTCTGGCTCGGTAACTAACATGCGACACCCAAAGAGAAAGGGGCACATGTTAGCAAGTCTACAAGAGACTTGAGCAAGGAAACAGAAAGAAAGGTAAACTAGCATCCTAGCAGTTATAGTATGCATGACATGGCAGTTATGGTAAAAGTGCACAAGTAAGACATGTTGTAACAATAGGTGTAAGAGAACAATTATCATGACATGACAGGAGTAGCCAAGATACTAACAATCTCAATCTTTTCACTAGTCACGTTTCGAGTTATTTGTAGATGTTTACGCCTTACGGTTGAACTGTTTGACGTTCACACTGAGTGGACGCTTAACACAAGTCACGCTTCAAGCTGTTTGTAGATGTTTACGCCTTACAGCTGAACGGTTTGGCATTCACGCTGATTGGCCGCTTAACACTACCCCAGAACCCAGAGTTTATGCCTTACAACTGCAGTTGCTGATCGGGCAGACTCCCAGTTGAATGGCCGCTTAACTCTTACCCCATCCCACACGTAAACGAGCCAGGGTCCCTGTACACGAGCTCAGTAAATGAGCCAGGGTTGCCCCGCACAGGAGCTCGCATTCTAGTTCACGATTCATAAGTATTTGGCGTAGGGTGTACCTAGCCGGAAACAAGTAGATCGGGCATTGGCTATCAACCAACACATGGCCCGCTTCTGGAACACGAGCCAGGAAACACAAGTATTGTAGCGTGTGCTACGAATGCGACATTCAACATGGATGGCATGGCTTGCAGTAAGACGTACAAATAAGGAATTAAACATGACAGTTTAATATGCATGAACAACAAGTTAAAAGGGTTGGATCTAGCTTCATTGTGAAGCTAGATCAATTGAGGTGACGGATCTAGTTTCGTTGTCAAACTAGATCAATTGGCGTCTAGGCGGCTATCATTTCACCGTCTAGTCTCTTTTACGCTACAACAAGCAAATGGCCTAAAACATGGCCTAAACCCTAAGTGGCAAGTTTCACTTGCCTAGCACCGAGGATGACGATCAACGAGGGTTCGTCCCACGGACACTAATCTATGAGGAAGTCGCTGTTATGGAGAAACAATCATCAAAACAACATTCATTTCATTAGGGTTTCACAAAAACACAACGGGTTATGAAAACATTAAGAGATCGATCATTACCGTATCGGAAGCGAAAGAATGATGCCGAGCAAGCACGGCAACGGAAGAAACACTCTGGGGAACCTAGGGTTCAGATCTGGAAAGGATGGGGAAAATCTGGAGAAATGAGGTTTTGGGGGATTTTGGGGGTTGGATGAAGGTTTGAGGAAGGTGGAAGGTGGAAAGTGTTAAGTGAGGGTTTGGATGATGGAGGATGAGCTTGGAATGAAGGTTTGAGGGTTTGGGGAAGATGAGAGCCCAATGGGGGAGAAATTAGGTTTAGAGTTGAAGAAGAAGAAGAAGAAAACGTTTGGGAGGGTTTAAATAGGAAGAGCTGGCGGCTGCCCAGAAATTAGGGTTTCGACACTGATTAGTCGGTCAAAGAAGAGTTACTGACCGACTAGTTTAGCAACTAGTCGGTCGGTCGACCAACTGTGACCGACTAGAATCAAACAGCGAAAGAAGGGGAAAATCTGGGAAGTGAATTAGTCGGTCTGTGAAGGCCCGTCGACCGACTAGTTTGGAATCTAGTCGATCGGTGAGTGTTCATGAACCGACTAACGAGGAACATTAGCTTAGGTAAAATTAAACAAAGGAACTAGTCGGTCTGAGAGCAAGTTCTGACCGACTAGTTTCACATCTAGTCGGTCGGTGGTTGTTCTTAGACCGACTAAGAGTAAACAGTAACTCCTGTACAGTGGATTTAAAGAACTAATCGGTTTGAGAAGAGTTCCTGACCGACTAGATTGAATTCTAGTCGGTTGGTCCGCCTTCTCGAACCAACTAAGATGCACTAAAAGTGCCGATTTGAATCGCGGAGCTTCGGGAAGATTCCTATGGCTTCTAAGATCACTTTAACTCTAAATTATGAGCGATTTGAAGCTCGTCACGAATGACTTATTCCAAACCCAACGATCGAAGGAAGAAGCTAAGAAATTACAACGAAACGAATGAAAACGAAAGCCACGGAGACGGAAAAATCACATCCAAGGAGAAAATCCACCAAGCATATATTTTTAATATAGATAATCCAATCACATGAAAACCAGTCGTTACAACAGAGTCGCTTTTCTCGGGCATGTGGTGACTGGAGATGGTATTTCGGTGGATCCAGAGAAGGTTAAGGCTATCAGGGAGTGGCATGTTCCGCAGTCTGCGTCTGAGATCCGGAGTTTCCTTGGACTTGCTGATTATTACCGGCGATTCATCAGGGATTTCTCCCGTATTGCTGAGCCGATGACCCGACTGACGTGGAAGGATGTATCTTTTGTTTGGTCTGATGACTGCGAGGAAGCTTTGGTGTTCTGAAGGAGAGGTTGACTTCTGCCCCTGTTCTTGCTGTGCCTGATCGAAGTGGAGGATTCGAGATCTTTTGTAATGCTTCTGGCAAGGGTCTCGATTGCGTATTGCATCAGCATGGGCACGTGGTTGCGTATGCTTCTCGTCAGCTTAAGGCTCATGAGAAGAATTACCCGACACACGATTTGGAGTTGGCCGCTGTTGTGTTTGCGCTGAAGATTTGGAGGCACTTTCTGCTGAGTGAGAAGGTGAAGATCTTCTCCGATCACAAAAGCTTGAAGTACATTTTTACTCAGAAGGAACTCAACATACGACATCGTCGATGGTTGGAGCTCATGGCGGACTATGAGATCGATTTGCAATATCACCCTGGCAAGGTGAATGTGGTTCCGGATGCGTTGAGTAGGCTTCCAGCGGTGATGTTGTTGACTTCGCAGTGGAGATTGCAGCAGGATTTTTGCGAGTCTGGTATTGAGATTGTTTTGCCTAGAGAGACCTCTTCGTTGATGTGTATGCAGATACAGTCGACGATCGTGGATAGGATCAAGGCTGGACAGGCTGGGGATCCGAAGTTGGTGAAGATTCGAGAGTTGGTGGAAGCCAGTCTGCGGACTGACTTCGTGATTCATGAGGATGGCTCGCTGAGATTTGGAGCCAGGTTGTGTGTGCCGGCTGGGGATATCAAAGAGGAGCTGTTGGCGGAGGCACACAGTTCGCCGTATTCTGTGCATCCTGGTGGGACCAAGATGTACAAGGATCTTCGCTTGAACTTTTGGTGGCATGGTATGAAGAGGAGTGTGGCTCGGAGCGTAGCCAAGTGCTTGGTTTGCCAGCAGGTGAAGGCGGAGCATCAGCGTATGGCAGGGTTGCTACAACCGCTTCCGATTCTGGAGTGGAAATGGCAACACTTCACTATGGACTTTGTGACTGGACTACCTCGAAGTCCGAAGCAGAATGATGCGATTTGGGTGATCGTAGATCGATTGACCAAATCCGCGCACTTCATTCCATTCCGAGTAGGACAGTCTACTGAGGCGCTAGTAAGGAGATATATGGAGGTAAATCTTTTACTCTCCGTTTTAATTTCTTTCTTCCTAGTTTAGATAGTGATGTAACGTGAATCGTGCAGGAGATCGTACGACTTCACGGAGTCCCTGTGAGTATCGTGTCGGACAGAGACACGAGGTTCACATCTCAGTTCTGGCAGAGTCTGCAGAAGAGTTTGGGTACGAGTCTGAGTTTCAGCCCGGCGTACCATCCACAGACGGATGGCCAGTCCGAGAGGACGATTCAGATCTTGGAGGACATGCTGAGGGTGTGCATGTTGGACTTCAAGGGTTCGTGGGAGGACCATCTACATCTGGTGGAGTTCTCTTACAATAACAGCTACCAGGCGAGTATTGGCATGGCACCTTTTGCCGCGCTATATGGGAAGAAATGTCGATCGCCACTGAGCTGGGATGACATTGGAGATCGGGAGCTGTTAGGACCTGAGATGATCGTGGAGGCTGTGGATGTTGTTAGAAACATACGGGAGAGGCTGAGGATTGCTCAGGACCGTTTTAAGCATTGGGCTGATGCTAAACGGCGTCCGTTGGAGTTTCAGCCAGGTGACCATGTGTTTCTGAAGATTTCCCCGAATCGTGGAGTGATTCGCTTTGGGAAACGAGGGAAGCTGAGCCCGAGATACATTGGACCGTTTGACATTCTGGAGAGAGTTGGCGAGGTAGCCTACCGCCTAGCCTTGCCGCCATCTTTGGAAGGTGTTCACGATGTCTTCCATGTGTCGCAGCTTCGTCGGTACATCAGTGATCCATCTCATGCTGTGGATTTCTCGGAGATCACCGTTCTCCCTGATCTGACGTATGACCAGCAGCCAGTGCAGATCTTGGACAGGCGTCAGAAGTCACTTCGGAACAAGACAGTCGATCTTGTTAGGGTGATGTGGCGACACGGCTCGCCAGGGGAGTCTACTTGGGAGAGAGAAGATGAGATGCGAGAGCGCTACCCACTTTTGTTCCCGACACGTGAGTGTTAGGAAATTCCGAGGGCGGAATTTTTCTTAAGGTGGGGAGGATATAACGATCGGTTTTTGTAATGACTATTTTACATGAATAATATTGGATGTTTCCCTCTTTGTGTGTTTTTCCGTTAGAAATCCTTACGATTAACTTCATAACATCTTAATCTTAGAGCTAGAGTGATCCTAGAGGCCATAGGAGTCTTCCCGAAGCTTCGCGCTTCGTTTCGGCACTTTTGGTGCATCTTAGTCGGTTCATGAAGGAGAGCCAACCGACTAGATCGCAATCTAGTCGGTCGGTAACCCTTCTCTGACCGGCTAGTTCTTGTCAGTAAATTTCAGCTTAGTTACTGTTTACGTTTAGTCGGTCTAAGCTCATTCTTCGACCGACTAGTTCCCAAACTAGTCGGTCAGGACTTGTACTCAGACCGACTAATTCTGAGTCCTACTGTACTGTCGAAGTTACTGTTTATGGTTAGTCGGTCAAAGAACAATTACCGACCGACTAGTTCTTGAACTAGTCGGTTTGGATTCCTTCTTTGACCGACTAATTCTCAGTGCTTAATATCTACCTAATTTCACTCTTAGTCGGTCTATGAACGATCACCGACCGACTAGATCCTAAACTAGTCGGTCGACGGGCCTTCACAGACCGACTAAATCTGTCTACGTGTACCAACCCTGTTCACGGTTTGGCTTTTTAGTCGGTATCAGTTGGACAACCGACCGACTAGATCCTAAACTAGTCGGTCAACCACCCTTCTCTGACCGACTAAACTGCCCAGTAAACCTAGGTTAAGTCGCAGCCGCCGTTTCATTTTCTTTTTAATCCCTTCGATTCCTTCATTCCTTCTTCATTCTTTCTGAGCCAATTACTTCCCCAAATCATCCCCAACATTCCTCAAGCCATTTCCTTCCTCCTCGAAGCTTCCCTCTCGCTGTTTCTTGCGCCGACCACCTTCCCTAGGCCGTCGGGATCTCGATTTCAGCCGTAGCTTCCCGGGATCGTTCTCCGTCGCCGAAGCTAGATCTGTTTTGGCGTCATTTCCTCGCTACTCTTACGGTTAGTGAATCTATCTGTTACTCTCTTTTAACCCACACCGTAATTAGAAAACCTAATTAAAAGTGATTCATTAGACGAAATAGGATCCTATTATGAAATTTGATTTGGTGATCGTTCTAATGTTGTTTTGCTGTAACAGCGATCCCATCCCGTAGAATAGAGGGTGTGAGACGTTTTTCGTCGATCGTCATCGTCGGTAGCAGGCAAGTGAAACTTGCCACCCTTTTGTTTAGGCCATGTCCTAGGCCGTTCTGCACCGTAGCGTAAAAGAGACTAGGCATTGAAATGATAGCTGCCTAGACGCCCCTTTGATCTAGCTTGACAACGAAGCTAGATCCGTCTTTTTATCTTGTTGCATTCATACTACCATGTCATGTTTAATTTCAATTAACATTACGCGAAATATATGTTCATGTCATTGCATACTTTGAATGTTATTGTAAATGTGTAGCACACGCTACTTTTAAAATGTAAGCTGCGGCGAGTAGGATTTTGACTCCTACACAGTGATCCGGCTAGGTGCACCCCTATGCCAAAATACACTTCCTGGCTCGTGATCCAGAAGCGAGCACAGTGTGTTGCTAATCCCAACGCTCGATACACGTGGAGGGGTAGGGTTAAACGGTCGCTTGAGCGTAGAAGTGAGCCCATACAACCACTTCAGCCAAAAGACGGAAACTCTGAGCACAAAGTGATAATAGTGATAAGTGAATCGTGATTAGTGTTTACGTAGCTTTTGCTACATCGTGCGTGCTTGTCTCTTCTTTTAAACTGTTGCATCATACTTAAATGTCATGTCATTGCATAATATCATAACTACTAGGTTGTTAGTTTACTTTCAGTTTCCTTGCTCAAGTCTATTTTTAGACTTGCTGACATGTGCCCCTCTCTCTTTTGGGTGTCACATGTTAGACCCTGAGCCAGAGTTTGTTGCTGAGGACGAGGTGTTAGCAGACGCCAAGCCTGAGCCTGCGTTCGACGAGGACTTCGTGGACACTGGTGACCAGTCTTAGAGGCTGTTTAGAGCCGCTTGTTAGTTGCTTTTAGTTTTCGGTGCGTGGCACCATTGTTTTGTCTTTGTACTTTTGTTTGTTGGCTGTGTTTGGCCTTAGACTCTTTCTTTTAGCCTGGTGGCTTTTCTGGATGTTGGAAATTATTTTGTGGACAATTCTGAGATTTGAGAATTATGTTATTTTTTGTCTCTTCCTTATTATTATTTTTGTTCCGTTCGCGATTACAGGGACATGCATATTATTTATTGACGCTTATCAGACGTGCAACTTCACAGCTCCACGTCTGAGCGGACCTTCTCACGTCTCGCCTCCATTTTAGGGAAGCGGGGCGTGACACTCGGGCAATGCCACCTCTGGCCTCCTCATGCGCCAACACAGCCCTCCCATGGCGATCGCTAACCCCCGTCAGCCCTCTCTCCGGCTTCCCCGTCGGTGTTGTAGCTCCACAGCGCCACCCCGACGCGTTGAGGCCACAACAGCGACGTTTCCTTCCCGCGGCAGCGACACACGACCACCCCTAGCCGCTGTCCACGTGAGACGACCATCCTCTAGCCGTAGACATCTTGCAACAACCCCGGTAGCTTCGTAGAGGATCTACTCTTCACATCGGTTAGTTTAAGCGTTCATTATATATTCTAGTACGCTTCAAGTGACACCCAATCAAAGACCTTTCAACAGGCCTAGCCTCGAAGTCAGGTCAGTGATCTAAGTGGCATTGTTCGCGCACAGGTTCGTCAAAATGACCTCAAGTCAAAAGACCAACTAGCCTATCATCACTAAGAGTTATCATTGACATATTGGTCAATGTTACCATATGATAACTCTTATGGATCGTTCAGTGAACTCATTCTCTAATGAGCACCTGTGTCTTGACTCCGACTTCGCCAAGTCAAACGATCATGAGATCATCGCCATCGCTTAACGGTGAAGACTATGACACAATGGTCTATACGATGTTTCGATATACTTGTCTCGAAACATCTACGACCACGAACCATTTTAGACTTATGCTACAGACGGTCAAACATTTCTCCATGATCGAGATACTCATCTCGATACCTGTTTGACCTTGCATAAAGTCTCAGGACTTTACCTAAGTTAATATCTAATGTTTACTACATTATAAAATAACTTAGATAAATTATTACCAAACAGGTTACTGTTATTTCGAACAAGATGTTTATGCTATTCACACATGGAGATAGATGGCCTTGAGGGTATTATCTCTCAACATCTCCCACCTGCACTCCGGCCCATTTATCTTGGTATCTTATACCGTTTTTACACATAAGTTTCCCGACTTCATGTGATAGAGCCTTCGTGAGTGGATCTGCTAAAACCGTCTACACTATAGACTTAAGGGGTTTCTATGTTCATGTTAGACCAACCATTTGAATCTTATTCAAATAATTCACTTGGTCTTTCGGAATCCATAATATTTTACTTGCCTTTGGATCGTATCCAGTTCATCGTATCTTACAATGATAATCTTTAAATTTGTCACTGGTCATTTCATATGGCTCATATTTATTTCTGATAAAGTGTCAAACCTTTTGATTACTTTGTCAAAATAAATGTTCCATCCCTTTGATGCCTCGCATGTAATTTATACGCTCCCACTGACCTTGAAAATTTTCTGGCTAATTCATATAAGTTGGTCCGTCTAAATCAAATTTAGAAAAACGAACTTATAAGTGAATGCTCAAATTTTCATAGTCAACATGAGCGTTTACATCGAGCTTGGTCCGAGTAGATCTGTACACATCTGCGGTTGAAAACGTTTTCATAATAATCCGTTTTATAGGAATTAGGATGAAAACTGTTCTCGACCAACATGATTGCACTTCACTATTTTCCTTTCTGCACAAATCTTTCAACTTAAAGATTTACTTGTAGAAAGTGAGGAAACATTTTCCTCGGGCACGTAAACTAAATTCTAAAATTTATTTACGCACCGGACCTATTCTGATTGCATCAAGTTACAAGTCGGAGTTACTACTCCGAATTTCATCCCAGAAGTTGACTAAGTCATCATCAGTAATGATGTCTAACTCGACAATTCGTCCCACGAAATTCGAGTAATTATACAACTTCTTAATGATTGATTTTATGAATATCTTATTGATAATGTCCTCATAGAACATTATCAAACCTAGGCATTACTATCTGGGACTTAACCCAGAGGGAGGACTTAACTCGGAGTCATTTGCTATGGATCGTACCAAGTCTAACTCAGTATGATTCATACTTTTAACATCCGGATGTGTTAACAGACTTGACCTGAGAGAAAATCATATTTTCTTTTAATTACGCAAGATTTAATATAGCTAAGTATTTGACCATTCGATCTAATCGAACCAGTTTAAATACTTTAGTCATTTCGTTCTTTATTTTATCAGACTTGTGTTTCATCAAGAACATGTGTCTTAATAAAATATACGAATAACTTATTTTGGTTAATATAGACTCGGGTACATTAGTATGTACCAGACTGAGTTCGACAACTCATTCTCCCACTGTCTCACAGATAGGTTTTGGCCATTATATCTAAGAGGATAAGACTCACAAGTGTCTGTAGACTTCATAATACGAGAGGTCAGACCCCTCTTTATGTGACTTGTGAAGCTTAGTCTCTCGATACGGCCTAGTCTATTTTGCCATACAAGTTAGCTATTATCTTGTGTGTTTATATATATTAACATTTAATATATATTATCGTTATACATATTACTCATTGCTTCAGAAGCAATGTGACGACATTCGTCAAAATGTGTTAACCTTTTGTATAACAATAATTATGAAATCGTGACATCAAAATATGTCACATTTCCGTTCCCTCCTCCTTATGCCTTTACTAATGATAAATTAAACTAACTCGACTGACTTTCCGGAGTGCCTTCTTCCTTTTCTAAATCACATTTAGATATATATAGCCCAACATAAATATAGCTATGCAAGCATCTTATGTATCCAAACGCCTGAGAGGTGCAATCTTGAGTGTAGCTCAAGAAGTTGCTTGTCTCAAGATCCGGTTGGGATACATAGTCTTGCACCACTCATGCACTCGTATTCGACTCAAACAGTTTGATCGAATTCTCGAACTTTGCGGATCAAAATTGTTTGTCCATACAACCTTGAGGGTAGCTCGACAAGTTGTAGGGAGAAACATATTTCAAATATCCTATATATTCAAGCTGTCTCATATAGAGACGAGTGACATGTAGCGTGAATTTATTTGTTGGACCCAGAACTTAATGAAATCATATCTCTTAAGTCTGTCCTTTAGAAGGTCATTTAATGTCAACGAGAATATAGTTTTAATTCTATCAACTAGAATCTTGATATTCAATTAATCAACTTATTCGACCAGTTAACTTATTTCGTTAAAATATTATAATTAGATTCCTTCGGTAAACATAGTCTTGCCCTAGTTTAGCATATGTTCAAAATTAAATATAGGTAGAATGGCTTTTATCTATCTATATCCTCCCACTATTTTTACGATCGTTTCAAAGCTTAATAACGAACGATTTAATCGAATTAAAAATTAATGGGTAAGAGGTCCAATCACCTTGAGCCTAACAACCTTGAGTGTAGCTCAACAAGTTGCTTGACTCTGCGATCGGAAGATGACTCTTCATCGATCATATCGGATATGACTCTCTTAATCGGTTTTTGCCCCTAGCCATTTGTGATCATGAGTGTGCTCATCCAAATCACAATGTCTAGTCAAGTCGGACCCTTGTTTTCGTGTCTAGCCTGACTTGCCCCTTCGCTCGGTGTATTCACGACACGTCGGTTTGGGTCAGGTCTTAGACTACATCTAGTCAGACTACATCTAGTCAGACTACATCGTTGACTTAACTTACGCCGGCGCTCGGGGTACGAGACGACGGTTTGGGTCAGTCAAGATTTCATCTTATGTATTTAAGGAGTTGGTTTCTACAGAGTTGCCATGTCACAGCTTGAGTGTATCTCAACAACTGTAACATGGGCCCTATAGTTGCTAACCCCTAAAACAAGGAGGGCTACGGCTAATCTTGAAAAAGATCATTAACGTATTTGACTTAGAAATAATCCAGGGTGTCATACAATCATGATTCGCGACATTGCGGTCCAGCGGAACTCAGCCAGGGAATTGACTAAGCCAGGATCACTATCCCTTAAAGGGTGATCCAGAACTCTTAGCCACGCACATTGACTGGATCATGGTCCATTGAATGAAGCTTGTCATTTTTGTATGTGTGCCATAGACTAAACAGCTTTTATTAACAACTAATTAATCCTATCAACTAGTTGCATCCTTAAATTCAAAATTTTAGGATTTTAACTTTTATTAAGTCCTTATCAACTATAAGGTTCACGTGCTATCCTAATCGTTATTAAGATTTTAATAATTTTATTAACCAACGCTAAAAGCGAAGTCCTTTAATGAGAATTAATAATAACAATTAGAATTAAGATTTTCATTAAAAGGACTACCCTAATCAGGAATTAGGTCTTGAAGCATTGTTAATGATTTATTAAAACATAGCATGTCATTAAAATTCAATTAATAAATTTTAATCATTTTTAATGGCTAACCTAATTTTTAATTTTAATCATTTTTAATCATTTATTAAAACAATTTTAGCATGCATACATAAATTTAACATTTAAATTTAAAATATGATTTTAAAAATATTTTATTTTTATCTCATAAAAACTTGTTTTTAAAATCACAAATTTGCATGCTACTTTTAAAAAATTTATCGCATAAAAATTTTAACCTTTTAAAATCAGTTTTAAAATATCTCATAAAATTAAAACATCATTTTAAAAAAACTTTCATGCTTAAAAATTTATCATATAAAATTTTTAGGCACTTTAAACTTATCGCATAAATTTTAAAAGATTTAAAATTAGTTTTAAAAATTATCACATAAATTTTAAAACGTCATTTAAAAATTTCCATGTTCAAAATTTATCAAAAAAGAATTTTTGAACATCTAAAACATTTTTAAAATTTATCTCATAACTTTAAAAACATTTTTAAAAGTATTTACTAGCAATTTAAAGTTTAAAGAAATCACAGGCTAGATCGTAACACAGACCTAGCTCTGATACCACTGAAGGGTTTTCTGGGGACCCTCAGGGCACAAAAACTCTATGCCCGTCCTAAATCGGACGGAACATAGACAGAAAAGCAGCGGAAAATAATCATGTTAATCTAATTAATATTTAACCCTAAGGCCAAGACCCTAATCCAAGATCTATGCCGACTTGGGATGGGTCTGACCATCCCAAGAAGGATCTAGCCTACTGCGATTAAATTAAACTAATGCTAATAAACACATACCCGGAATCTCAACCCTGGAGCAGGCGAGATGTTCCGCACCGTCTTCCGAGCCGCTCCCGTCCCATGCCGAGCCGCTCCTTGAACCGCTCCCCGAACTGCTCCTCGAACCGCTCCGCATCCCGAGGCGATCAATCCCGTGTCACCGAGCCAACCACGCGCCGAAGAAAGATTCACGCGAGTGAAACCTCCGCCTAGATTTCGGATCTGAATCCGAACTCCTTTGCGGCTTTGCTAGAGCCCTCAGGAGCAAGGCAGAAATTTATGGGGAGAGGAGAAATATTAATTTAGCTTAGATCCGAGCGTGCTCCAACATTTACAAGAGACGCTCAGATCTAGAGCTTGGGACGAGTTTTGAGGAGGAGAGCAGACCCCTATTTATATAGGCGGCTGACTGCTCCCCTTCACTCAAAATCCGATGTGGGACTAAATATAGAGTTAATTAAAATCAAGTTAGTTTGTCCTTCACAAGGTGCAAACTTCCGTGAATTTTAACTCCCTCATCGTTGAGCTTCTTGATTGATACGACCTATCAATTCGAAGGGTGTTCAACGGTGAACGCATAGGAAAAAACCGTTCGTCACTCGGAGTTCGTTTGACCCTCCAATTGAGTGTCCAAAGTTCAGCCCAAACCAGTATTTTTGCACAACAAAACAGCCGCCAGCCAGAAAGGAGTTTAGGGTTCAAAACCCTAGCTGTGGGGCCCACAGAGTGGGCCCTACAGTCTGGCGTGCGCCAGCCTGCAAGGCGCGTGCCTTGCACGCACCCTGCCGGCGCGTGCAAGGCACGCGCCGCCTGGCGCCCAAGTACTTGGCGCCAAGTTGGGGGGCCCACATTTCGGGCCCCCCTTTTGCACTGTTCTTTTGCTGTTTTTTTTTCTTTAAAAAAACAGTGGGCCTCAATCTTATTGGGCCCTTTGGCTTTCTATTTAATACTCCTTTTAAATAGACTTATTGGGGTCGTTTGGACTCCGTTTCTGACGCGGTTTGAACCTGTGTTTAGAGCGGGACGAACCCGTCTCACCGGTGAACCTTTCCTTGCATTTATATTATTAAATATTGTTTTAAACAATTTAAAACACATTTAATCTCTTTTGCATCAAATGCAAAATAGTCCCTATCTAGGCTTAAATTATCATTTGCATCAAATACAAATGATCTGAGGGCATATTTCCCTACACATCTAACCATCTTAGTGAGCCTTAGGATTATCATAGAATCCAACCCAATAGGTTCACTCTGTCCAAAGACTCATTTGGAGTCTCTGGCTTTCCATCAGTCGCCTGCTGAAGGAAACACAGTCGACTGGGTGATATCCAGTCGCCTGTAGATCCTTCTACAGTCGCCTGATATGCACAGCTCAAGTCAACATTTCAATTGACTTAAACTTGAGCTTTACGCACAGTCGACTACTAGTCAGTTTACAGTCGCCTGTATATTTACAGTCGCCTGTAGATTGGTCACCAGTCACCTGTATAGCGTAAGTGCATTCTCTGTATCTCTCTGTTATTTCTCCATCTTATACAGCAGACGACTGATTAATGTTTTACAGTCGTCTGACTAATAGACAGTCGACTGTATTATTGACATCAGTCGCCTGTGTGCTTAACTGGAGAAAGAGTGCAGCTCTCTGTTTCATTCCATCCCCTGCAGCAGTCGTCTGCTGAAGGATTAACAGGCGCCTGTCCTGTTTGTCAGTCGACTGTATTATCTTCATCAGTCGACTGTCCTGGCTCATATTATAGCCGTTGGATATTTTCTAGTCGTTGATCAGTCGACTGTCTTTTGATCTTCAGTCGACTGTTCATGTCGTTTTCACCCAGTTTCTAGCTGTTGTAGAATTGTTTCTTTGGATGTTTCCTTGGGTTTTGGGGCTTGATATGGGGTTCCTATATATATGATGTGCTGCCATCTCTTGCTTCTTCTTGATTCTTCTTGATACATTTTGAAAATCTCAAGAGATCTATAAGCAACTCTCAAGCTCCCTCATTTCCCTCTATTGAGCATTCATTCCTCTTCATGCATTGAAGTCCAACTCAAGGGAAATCATCCAAGTGCTCTAAAGCATATCTCAACACTTGGAGATCCTCTTCCATGCCTTGCATCCATTCATGAGTAAGCATCTCAAGGCATAGGTAAGAGTATTTATTTTACTTGGTGTAATTTGTGTCTCTAATTCTCTTTGTGGGAATTAACAATTTCTCTCTTTGTGGGAGGTTGTCTCTTTGTGGGACTTAGGATATTCTCTTTATGGGAATAACTCTCTTTGTGGGAGTAACTCTCTTTGTGGGAGTTTAGTGTCCTAGTGTAGGGCTAACCCTAATTCTCTGAGTGGGAGTTAGTGATTCTCTGTGTGAGAGTCTTGATCCTCGTGTAGGATTGGTTGGGTCCTTGTGTAAGGCATAAATCCTCTTTGTGGGGTATCTCCTTGTGAGATTTGTATTCACTTCTCTGTGTGGGATTATAGTGAATATTGGTGTGGCTGGATGTACCCAAGTTTGGGGAACCAGGGCAAAACTTTGTGTTTGCGTTTGGATTGATTATGCCTTTTAATTCCTCTTGCATTTATAATTCCGCATTTGCAAGTTAAATTTTAATTGGACAATTTTATTGCCATTACACTATTCACCCCCCTCTAGTGTGTGTTGTTAGTATTGCAAGGGTAAGGCGATCCTTACAATTGGTATCAGAGCGAGGTTATAGCATACTGCAACCTTGGCATTCAACACCTCATCGGCGTCTTATGAAGAATGTCATTCAACCGTTCGACCCCCGCTCTTCAACGGAACCAACTACCCAAGTTGGAAGATCAGAATGATGATCTACATGGAGGGTCAAGACATATGGGACATTACGGAGGTGCCATTTGAGAAGCCCACTACTCCTGTGGCTACTAGACAAAGGCAGAGAAGGACTCGATCAAGTTCAATGCGAGGGCTATGAACGCATTGCATTGCGCTCTCTCAGCAAATGAGTTCAACCGCATCTCCATGTGCAAAACGGCCAACGATATTTGGCATACCTTGGAGATTTGCAATGAAGGGACTACGAAGGCAAAGAAATCTAAACAAACTGTGTTTAGATCTAAATATGAAATGTTTAAGATGCAGGAAGGCGAAAGCTTGGAAAGTTGCTTTTTATAAAGGTTTGCCTTGCTACTTTTAGAGGTCCAGAGTCTTCTTTTTGGGTCCACCTGTCAAGTCTTCCTCATATGTTTCTATTCCTTCAGTGTAGATTTCTTTTAAATTCCAAGATTCCCATTGGATACCGTGCAGAATGAGTTTCTTTGTAAGTCTTCAGACATATTTTTAAGGAATAGCTTGTAGGCGTTTCTGTGCGCATGCCAAACTAATAGTACTTCATTTTTTGGAATCTTATCATCTATTAATATTTCTGTTTCTACTTGCAGTGTCTTGCCATGACGATCAGGGAATACAAGTCTTACTGTAGTGCTCTTATTTAACAAATGTACCTGGCCAAAATAATCTATGTATCTATAATTCTGAGTTGTATCTTTTTGAGGATATGTTAAACTAGTGATGAGTTGATATGTGAATTTGCTGCTCCAGTGTCTAGGAGTACAGCTACTTCTTTATTGTCAATAAAACCTAATATATATAATTGTTTATTTGATTCTGTTAAGTTTAATTTAGAAAATGTTCCAGGTGCACTGGATTATTATATTTTGCTGAGGCCATAGAGCTTTTAGCTTGTTGTATATCATTCTTACTGTTTTTTGGAGCTGCAGAGCTGCCAGTTTGAGATACTATATCTTTCTTCATTGTTTCTAGCCTTTCCTTCTGGAATTCTGTATCTTTTGATAAGCATATAATATATTGAAAGCATTCTTCAGCTTTCTATTTATTAGAAAGTGCCCCATCACAGAGGAATTTTTGAAGGGCTGTTATTCCTTCTTCAGCTGCTTCTTTTACCATATAGAATATTTCTTCATAATTGACCTTTTCGTTGTCATTCATCTCCATGATCAACAAGTTCTCTTGTTAATGTATCTGCAAGATAATTATTAGTTCCTGCAATATGCTCAATTTCAAAATTGAATTCAGCAAACCAAGCTTGCCATCTAATTAATCTTTTATTAGGGCCTATATCAGGAATTTTATTTCTAATTCTTGCTTTTGCTGTAACATAATCTGTTCTGACAATAAATGGTTTTTTGGTTAAGATATGAGGTTGTAAATCTATATAACCATTGTCAATTGTCATACCAAGGAAGTTTATTTTTTGAACTCCAATAATGGCCTTTTTGGCTGAAAGCGTGATTCCTCTTGTGATACATGTATCAATAATAGCATTACAATGTTTCAGATGATCTTCTAAATTTTCAGAAAAATATTAAGATATCATCAACATAAACTATACAATATTTATTATGTCTTTTTAAGACCTCATCCATTCGTCTTTGGAATATTTGTGGTGCGTTTTTTAGGCCAAAGTGCATCAGTACCCATTCAAATTGTCCTTGAGGACAACTGAATGATGTATATGGTATTGATTCCTCTGTTAATTTTATTTGAAGCCACTCTTACAATCCATTTTTGTAAACCATTTTTTATTTTGTATTTTGTTTAACAGGACTTCTTTATTAGGTAGATAATATCCATCAAATATTGTTGCATCATTTAATGCTTTATAATTAATAACTATTCTGGCTTTGCCTTTAACAATCTCACTATGTTTTCTCACAATAAATGCTGGTGAGCTATGTGGGCTATTAGAGGGTCTTATTACTTTGAGGTCTAATAAATCTTTAATTTGTATTTCAAATTCTTTTAAATCTTCTAAGGTGTATTTCATGGGTCTAACTCTAATTATTTTAGGTGGATCTTTTAATTTTATTTCTGCTAATGTTTTATCTTTTTCCCATTTAGCTAAGGGGTCTTCACTGTATGTTTCTTAAAATCTTTCTTTTATCTTTTCTAAGTCAATAGTAAGATTCTGATGTTCATAGTCTTCTTGTTTTAAAAGTGGAAAATTTTCAAGTTTTGAAGGGTCAAAATCACCACGCTGAGCAGGCGCAGGTTGATAAGTAGAGGTGATAGTATAGGCTTGTTTTAAGCGTGGAGCAAGGATAAGTGTACCGCAGGGCGTGGTAAAGATAATATGGTCAGTAATTTGGGTCATTGGTTGATACGTGAGGCGAAAGTCATTGCTTAATAAGATATCGGGGCCTTGCACATTGCTCGCCCAGACTTTTGGGATTTTAATTTTATATGTCCTATTGTAAATGGAACATTAATAGCATAATTATCATATTTGATTTCCTTTTCTTGAATATCTAATGCAATGATGGCTTGTCCATCTTCAATTCACCATTTAGGCGGGAGAAGATAACTTTCGCATAAACAAATTCATGATCATGTATCAACGTATGCATGCAATGTGATTGGTTGATAGTAAGGGATATCTAGAATACCTTCAATATATGTAGAATAGGGTGATGTGGCAATTGATTTTTTAATATTATTTTTTGTTATTAAAGGAAACTCATATTGGTCTATTTTAATATATGTGGGTTGTATAGTCAATGTATATTTACTTAGGAAATTCATTCCTAATAGTACTTCTTTTTTTGAAATCTTATCTTCTATTAATATTTCTGTTTCTACTTGCAGTGTCTTGTCATGACGATCAGGGAATACAAGTCTTACTGTAGTGCTCTTATTTAACAAATGTACCTGGCCAAAATAATCTATGTATCTATAATTCTGAGTTGTATCTTTTTGAGGATATGGTATAACTAGTGATGAGTTGATATGTGAATTTGCTGCTCCAGTGTCTACGAGTACAGCTACTTCTTTATTGTCAATAAAACCTAATATATATAATTGTTTATTTGATTCTGTTAAGTTTAATTTATTAATATTTAAGTCTGTGATTTTGGCAGTACTGCTGGATCCTTCATCACATGTTATTCTGAAAGAATTTCTTCCTTGAGATTGTGCAGTGTGTTGTGTTAACAATCTCTTTTTTCTATTTCAAATTAATTCTTGCGGAAATTCTATTTCTTCTGGTGTTAAATCCTTTGGTGGGATAATTTCACATATCTCATCAAAAGGTTTTGGAATACTGATACTTTTTTCATTAACCTTTTTGTTTGTGATATGGTGCCTACTGGAATATGCATAAACCAAACAGGCTGTAATACTACACACGACACTGCCTGGTGGCATTTCTAATCTATCTATTTTATGATATAGTGTTATTCCTAAATCTAGGTTTTTATCTGTCAAAGCAATAGCAAAATCTGGAAATATTGTCATTTTTAATATTTGATAAGCAAAGTTACCTCTAATAATTCCTATTAAGGCATCTTTAGCATCATGCAAAATCCTATCATCAGATATCCAAAATGTGCACGGTACATTGATACCTTTTCTAAATGCTGCTTTAAAAATTAATTCTATTCCACCTTAGTGTAACCATTTTGCTTGTTTTTTAAATTCTGTTGAGAATTTTTCTTTTTCCGTTTTCATAATTTGTTGTGTTATTAACTTGATAGGTACTTCTCCTTTCATTGTATATACATCGATAGGATGTTCTAGTATTCTAATAATGTATTTTTCTTTGGACGTATATCTTATTAAAGGCATTTCATAGCAAGTGCCTAGGGATAATGTAAATTTTGTTTTTTGTATTTGTTGATATTTTTCTTGATCTAATTGTATTGTTTCTTCATAACCCGTTTCATCATCTCTAACATCTCTGGTTCCAGAGCTTTCTATTATTTCTGATTCCATTTTAGGTGTTTCATGTAGTAACTCATTAAATTCTTTTTTCCAATTCTTCCGAATTATCTTCTGATCCAATACTCGAGATACTATCTTCAGATGAGATATCTGATATTTCTTCCTTAGAATCTCTTTCTTTTACTATGTAATTTTTTGTAGTGCATCCATGTAGGTTTGCACATTATACTTTGTTCTATCAAATATTTGTATTTTACCATCACTCTTTTTACTAACTACTACATTATGTCTATTTGTAATTACACTATATTGTTTATGATCAAAAATATACTCACAGGCTATTACCTTTTTATGTTTTCTTTTGGTTTTAGTTTTCTTATCTTTAGGGTTCTCAAATTTTATTATCTCGTATGGGAAAGGTGTTTTAATTATTTTTTCAAATTTTTCATTATATGTTTTAGCAAAAAAAATTTCTTTCACATTTAACATTTTTATATTCACAGTATTTAGTCTAACATCTATTTCGTGACAATCTTCATTATCACTTTCTATTTCTGAAGTTGTTTATGTACGTAATTCATATATTTCTTCATCAGAAGTATTTTCATATAATTCTTCTATTGTTAGTGGTTCTACTTCTTCTGCAAATAATCTAAAGGCTTTTACTGCAGTTTTAGTGTATTTTGTTTTCTTAGGACATTCGTTCGCATAGTGTCCTTCTTGATTGCATGACCAACATCTGCAAACCTTTTTAGCAAAATCTTTTTTGCTTTTGTATTCTTTTTTCTTAAAAAATCTTTTCTTTTTAAATCATATTTTTTATGTTTCTTAAATTTTTTAGGTTTAAAGTATTTTCTGAACTTTTTATATTTTTTCTTGATAGAGTGGCAACCCCATTGTGTAGCCATGTCTGAGGTGCTACACGATAATCCTTTTTCTTTTGTGTATTGTTTAGCACTTCCTATGAGGGATTGTTGCATGCAATAATAGGCTATTTTATCTTTTGTAAATTTTATTTGTAATCCTAATAAAGGAAATTCATCAGGATTGTTTTTCAAAAAAATTTCATATTCCTCTGCTAAATCCTCTCCCCAAGGAGGAGGTAATTTTAGGAAATATAAAGCTAACACATTTTCTATCGTATTAGCATCAGGTGCAGAGGCATAATAATATTTAGAAAATTCACAATTATATTCATCCAAATATCTTAAATCACAGATAGCTAAATTTGCAAGTTTAATTCTTGCTTTCCTTTTTTCTTCTTCAATTAGTTTTCTATTTTCAAAGGATAAACCACCAAATGCAGTTTTTAATATTTTCCTATATGATTCTATTAAATTCAAAGGATCTAAGAGAGTTAAGGTGTTATTCGATCCAGTATTTATTAGTTGTTTTGCTTCCTTCGTAAGGTTTGAGAACCAATTTTTAACATTACCTATAAAGGTATTTTCTATTATTCCTAACATATCTATTGAGTTGTCAATATTTTTAGTTATTCTTAATGTTTGTAGATCACCAGCCCAGGCTTCTACTAAGTCTAGTGTATTTGTAACACAATCTAAATTTAAAACAGCTCTAGATCTTTCTTGTAAAGGTTTTTTTTTTGGTTTATAGAGTTCATTATAAATCTTATAAGGTTTTTTCTTTTTAGGAAATCTATATTCAGAATAAATGGCTTCATTTCTGTTTGTATTATAGGCTCTATCTTGGTCTCTGGTTTCTTTTGTGATGTTATTGTAGGGCTAGTTACTGTAGGATTAGTGATTTCTGTATTACTACTAGTGGCTTTTATATTTTCTGTCTCTAATTTTTGTTTCATGTCTTGGAGGGCTGACAATCTTAACATAGCTATGGCAATATCACCTAACTGTGTTCCATCAGCCCTATCCCATTGATTTTCAAGTTCTTCCATTGACATATTATCATATGGCGTTTTTTATTCTATAACTTTTATCATCTTATGATTTTCTATAGTATGTCTAGGACCAACTGAAAAACCACCATAAGTTGTTATCGGGGGTAACATTTCTTCTGATATGCCCATTCTCTTTGTCATTTTATCTAATTTTTCTTTTATTTCTTGAATAGTAGAGCCTTCAGACTTATTTTGCAGTGTTAATAATCTGAACTGGTTATATGTCAAGATGTTACCAAACAAAGGATATTCAGGAACACCAGTTTTAATAATGAATAATTTTTCTTTTGTTTCTATTATGGTTTTTGCTAAGAGAAATACCGAAAGATGTTCTTTCAATTCTTCATACAATTCTTCAATTTCTTTCAACATGCTTACTGGCTCTGATACCACTCTTCAGGATCTTTCCCGTTCTTGTCTTTTTATGCGTTTTCAAAGTAATATCGATACCTTAATGTTATCTGTTTCCACGATAGTTTGTTATGTATTCTTATTCTTCTTTCGTCTTTTTCGTAATATTTTTCAAATTTATGCAGATGATATATCTTAAGTCTATATTCTATTTGATCAGTTGTTTCGTGGAAATAAGTCTTTTGGATACGGTCTTTAACAATCCTTCTGTTTTTCATAAAAGCAATTCAGAAAGTCCTAAGACTTCTATAGTACTAAATGCAAATATTCAGAACTTCTTAAGGGCAATCTCCAAGGGCAATCGTTTGAGGTTACCTGGTTAGGGACCAGCACATCTTCCAACACTTACTTTTCCTCTGGCCTGCACAGCTTCACGGCCTCCTTGCCAAACGCATATGGCCTCTGAGTACCAAGTGGTGCTCCAGGAAGGAACTGTGACGACTACCAGCAAAACCCCTCAAACAGCTTTCAAGGAAGTTTTTTAAGAAGGTAGAATGTTTGGATTTGGCACAAGTAGAAGTTGAGAAAACACAGAATTTTATTCTTGCAAAGGAAGGATTTTTACAAGGCACAGAAGAACACTCAAGGAAACTACAAGCCTTTACAAGGAACTCTTATTCTCGCTTGGTACAAGGTTGCTCCGGGGAGTTCTGTCTCCTTACTGACTCTTCACATCTATTTATAATACAAACAAAGGTGGTTTCTACGAGGAAAAGGTGCTGCATAATTGAGGCGGCTACATGATAGAGGACAGCTGTATGATGGAGGCAGCTGCATGATTGAGGACAGCTGTGAGTTGCTTTTTCTACTTTTTCTGGTGATTTGCCATCTGGAAAGTTGCTTTTTATAAAGGTTTGCCTTGCTACTTTTAGAGGTCCAGAGTCTTCTTTTTGGGTCCACATGTCAAGTCTTCCTCATACGTTTCTATTCCTTCAGTGTGGATTTCTTTTAAATTCCAAGATTCCCATTGGATACCGTGCAGAATGAGTTTCTTTTGCAAGTCTTCAGGCATATTTTTAAGGAATAGCTTGTAGGCGTTTCTGTGCGCAAGCCAAACTAATATACTTTGCAGAAAGTTAGTAATCTTCTTCTTGTTGTCTGTTTTTGATACTTTGCTCACTGTTAAAATAAGTTCATATGGTGCTGAATCATATACCCAAGTGACCATATTTAAAGCTTCTATTGTCCTCTGTACCGAGGCTTTGAGTTGCCTTGCCCTTGTTTCTGCAATGGTGTCTGCTGTGATAAGAAAAATATTTTTCTGGAACTTTGGCACAAATCTCTTAGAACCCATCTTCAACTCAATCATTGAAATTGTTGGGAATAGACTTCCATCTCGTGCCTCTTCAAGGAT
The DNA here is from genome assembly GCA_030789695.1 of Scilla litardierei. Classification (NCBI taxonomy): domain Eukaryota; kingdom Viridiplantae; phylum Streptophyta; class Magnoliopsida; order Asparagales; family Asparagaceae; genus Scilla; species Scilla litardierei. Next base: position 596,999,965 of record CM061142.1, on the reverse strand, counting down.
AGCTTGATTAAGTACAATATATATATTGTTGTGTTTCAATACTTTAGTGTATTCATACACTGCTTTTTGGAGTTTTGGCAGTGCCCGGAGATTATCCAAACTACCTTCCGTATAAATACAGTAGATAAGATCAGCTTTATATAATCCTGCAACTACATAGGGACTGGCTTCAGGATATATGTATACTTTATTCATATCATAGCCATATCTGGAGTAAACTCCTTTATACGGATTTGGTTCATTGAGTAATGGTGTGACTTGCTCACTGAACCATTTTAGAAAATGTTCCAGGTGCACTGGATTATTATATTTTGCTAAGGTCATGGAGCTTTCAGCTTGGTGTATATCATTCTTACTGTTTTTTGGAGCTGCAGAGCTGCCAGTTTGAGATACTATATCTTTCTTCATTGTTTCCATCCTTTCCTTCTGGAATTCTGTTATCGTATCTTCTGATAAGCATATAATATATTGAAAGCATTCTGCAGCTTTCTCTTTATTAGAAAGTGCCCCATCACAGAGGAATTTTTGAAGGGATGTTATTCCTTCTTCAGCTGCTTCTTTTACCATATAGAATATTTCTTCATAATTGACCTTTTCGTTGTCATTCATCTCTATGATCAACAAGTTCTCTTGTTAGTGTATCTGTAAGATAATTATTAGTTCCTGCAATATGCTCAATTTCAAAGTTGAATTCAGCAAACCAAGCTTGCCATCTAATTAATCTTTTATTAGGGCCTATACCAGGAATTTTATTTCTAATTCTTGCTTTTGCTGTAACAGAATCTGTTCTGACAATAAATGGTTTATTTAGATAAATATAAAAACTTTTAATACTGTTTTTAATTGCCAATAATTCCTTATCATTGGCATGATAATTTATTTCTGCCTGTTTAAATGTACCTGATTTATATTTGCACAATTTTTCTTGATTTTCTCTTTTTGCTACTAATGCTGCTCCCCAGTATAAATCTGAAGCATCTGTTTAAATGATTAAATCATCATCTAGTAAGGGTAAGGTGAGTCTTGGCATATGTTGGCATATTTGTTTGATTTGTAAATGCTTTATATCATTTTCTGTCCATGTCCATGTTATATTTTTTTCTTAATTTTTGTTGTAATGGTGTCCTTAATTGAGCTAATTTATTTATAAAGTTATCTGCATAATTTAAACATCCTAGCAATCTTTGTAATTGTTTTTTATCCTCTATTTTATCAGGGAATTCATTAATTTTTGTTAAGATATGAGGTTGTAATTCTATATAACCATTGTCAATTGTCATACCAAGGAAGACTATTTTTTGAACTACAATAATAGCCTTTTTGGCTGAAAGCGTGATTCCTCTTCAGAGATGTTCACAAGGTTCACTGATATCGTGAACGCTTTGGAGGGACTCGGCAAGATGATTTCCCAAGAGGATCGTGTAGAGAAGATCCTTGACTCTCTCACACCTCATTGGGAGTCAAAGGCCAACGGAATTTTGGAGTCATATGACACGTCCAAATACACCGTTGAGGAATGCATTGGTAATCTCATGGCGTATGAAGTGAAGCTTCAACACAAGAAGGAGATTCAACCATCGAAGCCCGAGAAGCCGGAGAAGCAAAAGGGGGTTGTATTACATGCCAAAGAGGAGCCAATCAAGTGGAGGAGAAAATTGCATCGAGAAGCTCCTAGTGAGGAAGATGAGCAAGAAGATGCAAGTGGAGAAGAAATTGAGGAGATTACCGAGCAATTCAAAGCATTCCTCAAATGCGAGCAAGGTAAGTCTTTGTCAAAGTTTGCCTCCAATTCTAACAAGGTTCCTACTTGTTACACTTGCAGTGGAAAAGGTCACTTGTCAACCGAATGCCCTTCCAAACCCAACAAAGAAACTTACAAGGGTAAAGGGAAGAAGCATTGGAAAGGAAAGTCCAAGTCCAAAAATCACAAGAAGTGACTTGTCGGGACCTTTGATGATTCGAGTGAGGACACTTCGAGTAACGAAGAACAGGATGCAAAGGAGGATGCTCACGCATGCTTTGTAGCCATTGATGGTCCTCCTCCAATCCCCTCCGGGTTAAATGAAGAAGAGTTGGATGCTTGGCTCGACGCCTACAACTCCTATGAGGATTCGTGCCTCATGGCTATGGAGGAGTAGTCATCATCAAGCTCTAGCAAGGATGATGAGGAGGTTGAGATCGAGGAAGAAAAGATCTCATACGAGGAGCTCAAGAACAATTTCGACTTGGTCTCCGAAAAGGCTAGTAAGTGCATCAACTCTTACAATAGATTAAAAGCAAAATATAAGATTGCTAAGAGTAGATTGCATTAACTAGATATTACTATTGTAATTCATGATGAAAGGCATGCTTATGACACTAGTGAGAGAGACACACTTCTCTCTCAAGTTAAGGAATTAAGCCTTACAAATAAAAAACTTGTTGCTCAAAACCTTAGCTTAGAGTCTCACATTCAACAACTTACGTTGAAATGTGAAGAGGAATCCAGTAAGCTCATAATCTTTGTGTATTCTAGGGATTCACTCCACGATTTGTTGGAAAAACAACATCCGGCAAATCATAGAGGAGATTTGGGTTATATTCAAAATGTGGTACCCAAACCCACCTCTAATTCTTTTTTTGGTGCAAATACAAGAAATATTGCTAAAGCACCTAAGAAGAATTACCATGCTTTCTTGTACAACAATAACATCAACAAGAAGCATGTAAATCACGATGTAATGAGGAAGAATGAAAAATCTTCATTTTTTGCTAAGAAGCAAAATCCTCATTCTTTGCATGCCAAGAAATTCGTCTCTACACCTAAGCATGCCACATCCACCCCTCTTGCAAAGGCAAAACCCTTGCCTAGAAAATCCTTGAGATTATGGATTCCCACTAAGGTTTGTGTGCAAGAGAGGGATAGCTACATCAACTCTCTAGTTAGGGATGTGCTCACCGCATGTAATTACATTAGGAAATCAAACTCCTCTTGGGTTTGGTTTGTAGGAACCCATCGCGCGGAGATGGAGGATCGAATGAGAACTTACGTTAGCGTATGATGCGCTGTAGTCTCTGAACTTTGCCCTCGGATTCGCCACAACGGTCGTTACTTCGTCACAGAGGATCGAAGCAGAGTTTCCACCGTCTAAATCTCTATTTGGAAGAAGAACTAAATGGAAGGGATAAGAGGAAAAGGTTTGCCTTATGCAAACTTATGGCATGAAGGATTAGCCTAAAAGCCTTACCCTTGGGTCCTATTTATAGGCTTTAGGGGTAGTTATTGTAGGAAATAACCATATAGAAGCTTATTAGCCTATATTAGCACATTTCCTTATCCTCTTCCTTATGCACTTATCAAGTGCCTTTATGCACTTATAAAGTGACTTTTTCCACTTATCGAGTGGTCCTTTTCACACATGAAAAGGTATCCTTCGCACATGCTTTCATTCACGCGACATCCAAGGTCCGTATACCCTCATACATCCCCTCATGGGTGTATACATGTCGTCCATATCCAACATCTCCCACTCACACTTGAGGGGATTGTAAGGAGACATCTTTTCCTTTAGTTCTTCAATTTATCATACCGAGAAATAGACCGTGTGACCGTCATGCGCATAGAGTCCGCTGTTGTGCACTTGTTAGAGATACACAACACTCTTTGGGGTGCAAAGTTGAGTAGATCAACTCATGTTTTACCCTAGATTATTTCTTCACATTTCTTATACTTTATATTCAACAATTGAATCCCATCTGGATTACAATTGGCTGGCCAGCTTTGAATCTTTAAAGTCCAAATATGAATATGAAATTAATCTTCCTCTTCTTGCGATCCTTTCGATCTTGACTTGACTCGCTTTTCTAACATGCCCCGCCGGACCGAATTGACCATAGTCCATAAGCAACATGCTAAGATAGCGATCACCCAGTCAAATCTAAAGGAACCAATTAGAGTCCATTAGGGTAAGAAGTTAAGACCCACGTGGTCTTTGGGTCTCACATAATAGTAAATACAATTACTATTCTAACCCGATGGTCAAATGCATACGTAGTATGAATACGTATTACAACATCACTCCTTTCCCAGGGAGCGTATGTCTTAATGATGTTGTAAGGATGATGATCAGACACCACAATGTCTGACTTTGAGTCCCTTTTACTACTCAAGTAATCTTCTGGACCCACATCCCGCATAAGACAGATAGGATTTCAAAAAAAAATATTCTTAGATCTTTTGTAAGCATCCATATGATGCAGATCATACGACCATTTTGTTTAAGTCATGACTCTAAATCATCCTTCTGACGATTTTGACTTTAAATAGGTCTCATCTTTATTTTATCCGTCTGATAGAATAAAGGCGGTTGCTCATGTGAGAGAGCCAACCTCAATCTGTCCGACATACTAGAAAATACAGTTGAGATAAAAGAAATGTACAAAAACATTTTCAAGAAACTCATATGCAATGTTGAAAAGAACTTATTCTTTTATTAAATTTGATCTTTCATAGACATGAAAATTTACATTGGTACAACTCAGCTCTTACGCAATCCTTGAGATGATAAGTGTTTATAAAACACATCTCTGGGGATCGCCTTCGTAAGCAGATCCGCTATCATCTCATGCGTAGATATGTACCTAATGTTACCTTCTTGGTCTTATCATAGTCTTTTGCAAATTTGTAACGGATATCAATGTGTTTGGTCTTACAATGGAATTTTGGATCTTTGACATATGCTATAGATGCTTGACTGTCACTGTGTATTGGTACAGCACCTGAGTCACTTGCATCAATTAGCCTGTCTAAGAACTTCCTAAGCCAAACAGCTTCTTGGACTGCAATGCTAAATGCTACAAACTCGGCTTCCATAGTTGAAAGTGCGATGCAGGATTGTTTCTTGCTACTACAGGATATTGCACCAGATCCGAGTAGAAAAACATATCCTGAGGTCGATCGTCGCTCATCGAGATCACCCGCCCAATCAGCATCAGTGTAGCCTTCGAGCCTCAAGGTATCTCCTTGATAGCATAAAGCATAGTCTGCAGTTCCTTTAAGATACCGCATTATCCTCTTAACCGCTTTCCAGTGTACTTTCCCTGGATTGGATTGGTAACGACGTACCATTCCAACGGCAAAACAGATGTCCGGTCTTGTACACAATATAGCGTACATAAGACTACCAACTGCACTGGAATATGGAACTTTTTCCATAATTTCCTTTTCCTTTTGGTTCTTTGGACACGATTTCAGACATAAATTATCGCATTTGCTTATAGGAGTATCAATGGACTTGCAGTCCTGCATATTAAAACGTTCTAGAACCTTCTTTATATAAGTCTCTTGTGAAAGAGAGAGAAGTTTCTTCGAACGATTCCTTGAAATCTTAACTCCAAGGATATATGCGGCTTCTCCCATGTCTTTCATCTCAAAAACTGATGAAAGCCAAGCCTTGATGTCCATCACAAAGCCCTTGTCATTTCCGGCTATTAAAATGGCATCTATATATAGAGACATAATAACATACTTGCTCTTAATCCTCTTGATATATACACAGTTATCTTCATCAAGCATGGAAAAACCATTTGATAAGACAACTTCTTGAAATCGTATATACCATTGCCTCGAGGATTGTTTAAGACCATATATGGACTTACAAAGTTTACAAACCTTATGTCTGTTTCCTTCTTTTACAAACCCTGTTGGTTGTTCCATATAGATCTCCTCGTCCAATTCTCCATTGAGAAATGCAGTCTTTACATCCATTTGATGTAATTCGAGGTCTAAGCAAGCTACCATAGCCAGAATCAAGCGAATCGAGATAAAACGCACAACAAGTGAGAAGGTCTCTTCGTAGTCTATCCCTTCCTGTTGCGTAAAACCTTTTGCGACAAGGCGAGCTTTATATCTGTCTATAGAGCCATCAGCCTTATGCTTGATCTTGAGAACCCATTTGTTCCTAATAGCTCTACGTCCTCTGGGTAAGTCAACCAAGTCCCAGACTTGGTTAACTTTCATGGATTCTAATTCCTCCTTCATCGCTTCTATCCATTTGTCTTTTGCAGGGCATGATACGGCCTGTTTGAAAGTAGCAGGCTCGTCATCTTCTTATAGTAAAGTCATAAAGGTTTGTGGGAATTCATCCTCAAATCTTAGAGGAGCTAACCTTGTACGACTACTACGTCGTATTTGAGATTCTTCAAGTCCTTGTTGACTCGAATTTAGATCAATTCTAATATCACTCCCACTTGGAATGTCGTTAGAAATGCTCCCACTTGGATCACTATTCCCGTATGGAATAGGATTCACATCATTCGTATCATCCATTGGTGAAGGTTGAAACATATTTTCGTCTTCACCAAGAATTCTCCCACTCGAATGAGGTAATCCTTCTTGATCATAAATCTCAAATAGAGATAAGTCCTTACTTATCTCGCCCTGTCTTGGAAACTCGTTTTCTAAGAAAGTGACATCCCTCGACTCAAATTCAATTAGTCCTCCATTGTCTTCCTGACCAATGAAAACATAACCTTTGGAGTTTTCTTCGTATCGTATAAAGATACATTTCCTCCCCCTTGGACCAAGTTTGCCATACTTATGGGAGGAAATATGTGCATAGGATGCACATCCCCAAGGTTTTAAAATGCTTAAGTCAGGAGACCTTTGGTTCCACAACTCATAAGGAGTGGAGCTAACTGATTTCGAGGGTACGCGGTTTAAAATGAAAGCGGTCGTCAATAATGCATCACCCCAAAAGGTGATTGGCAAGTTTGCTTGCGCCATCATTGAACAGACCATTTCCATTAAAGTCCTATTCCTCCTTTCTGCAACACCATTTTGTTGCGGAGTATAAGGCATAGTTACCTGATGAACTATGCCTTTTTCATCACAAAGTTCCTTAAAACTTGTTGATTGGTATTCACCGCCTCTATCGGTTCGCAAGACCTTAATCTTGCGATCTAATTGATTTTCCACCAAACTCATATAGTTTTTAAAGTAGGTTAATGCTTCACTTTTGTGGGATATCAAATAGATATGACCGAATCGGGTGAAGTCATCAATAAAAGTGATGAAATAGGACTTCCCGCGTCTTGTCTTGACATTCATCGGACCACATATGTCCGAATGGATGAGCTGTAATGGAACCTCGGCCCTTGTGCCGGTTCCAAACGGCTTGCGACAAGATTTTCCTATAAGGCAATGTTCGCAAGTCGACATTTCGACCTTTGAAACATTGGATAGAAGGCCACGTTTGGCAAGTCTATCCATTCGTGTTGGTCCAATGTGACCAAGCCTTGCATGCCAACAAATTACATCTGACTCATAATTTGATGAATTTGCAACAAGGAAATTTTCATTATAAAATGAGGAATCATACATTGTATTTAATACAACAAATCCTTTGAAAACATACCCAGAACCAATTAAAGAATTATTACAAGACAAGTCCACTTTACAACTATGAAAGAACCAACTATAACCATGACCCATTAAAACGACCACAGATATAATATTCCTTCGAATATCCGGAGCGAAAAGAACATCATGAAGTAGGATAGTGCGGCCGTTGTCCAAGACGAGCTTGCACGTCCCAACGCCTTTCACTTCAACACGTGTGTTGTTTCCTACATAGATCCTCTTCGTTCCTTGGGGTATCCGGTGATACTCCACGAAGGACTGTCTGTCCCTTGCTATGTGGTCGGTGGCACCTGAATCAATTATCCAAAAAGGATTAGATTCCACAAGAAATATTGAACTAGAAACACATATGTAACTAGTATTATTACAAGTTACCTCGTCACCTCCACTCGTACATGAACGAGCATAGTGACCTAACTTGTTGCACTTGAAACACTTGATCTTCTTCAAGTCCTTCTTCTTGCCATTTATTGTGCCCACCCTTATGTTTGGGTTTCTTGGTAGACTCTGGTTGCTTATTACGTTCATTAGTAAACTTCGAACGATTTTTCTGTTTCTTTCCACTGTGTGAGGAACTAGCAACCATGTGCACTTCTGCACTTGGCTTGACGGCCGCAAGCCGCTCTTCCTCTAACTCAAGGTGCTTAGAAACATCGCTGAAGTTCTTGATGCTCTCATTATGAGTGAGATGCATCTTCATTTGGTCCCACCCATTTGGTAGGGAACGTATGACTGCTTGGAGTTGTTGCTCATCAGTGAGCACATGACCTGCATCCTTTAACTCTAAGATGAGATTCGTCATATGTCGCAGATGCTTCCCCATGGAATGATCTGGACGTTTCTTGTACGAATCGAATCTTATAGTTAAAGAACGAAGTTTGGACACCGAGGTGCCACCAAACTTCTCCTCTAGCTTGGACCATATGTCCATGGCTAGGTCATGCTCTCGGATGATGCGCATTATGTCATCGGCCATACTGGACAACAACGTAATGCGAGCAATCTTGTTCTTCCGAGACCAAGCATCGAAAGCTTCCTTGTCTCTTTTGTGTTGGGCCGTAGTGCCCAACTCTGGTTCAATCATTATGATATTCAGAGTTTCGAGCACATCTTGCTCCTCTAGAACATATTGTATTTTCATGGACCATAGTTTGTAATTATCGCCGTTGAGTTTTTCACCTTTGTTTAACTCAGCGACGATGTTCTTGGAAGCGGAAGACATTTTAGCTTTAAAGTGCTGCAAAAGTTATAAAAAGAAGGTTTGATCAAAAAACATTACATAAATTTCATATTTATGGTCATCATTTTAGACATTTTCATAATTCAGCAGTCTCGGCCAGCGGACCGACCAGGGGAATGGCTAGTCCATGGTTCACTACCCCCAGACAGAGCTGAGGTGTCCCACAAACTAGTCCAAAAGACCACTGGCCGAATCATTATCCATTGAGACGCTGAATCAATCGAATGTGGAAATTTCAGACTAGTTTAATATCACTCCCACTTGGAAAATCCCACTTGGAATGAAATTATTATATTTGATAAGTTACTTTCGAAAAATATTGAAGATGTTGTTCTAGAATCGGAAAAGTCATTACGATCCCAATCACCATCTAGAACAACTTTCAATATTTCCACATCACTTTATCAAATAACAATACTCTTATAGTACTTTACAGCGGAAAAGCGATTTTGAAAATGTATTTTTCAAAAAAATTAGGGAATTTCAACTTGGTACCCTTATGGTACTAAAAATACCCTTGTTGTATTTGCAAAATATTCGACAAGGCCTACACCCCCCTACAGGGTGACATAACCGAAATATTTCGACAATTCCCCGGCCATTGCCGGGGTCGTATCGTGGCCGTGCCAAGGCCGGATTCTTCTCCCTTCCGAAGAGAGAGTTGCCATCGCAACTTGGCCAAGTCCGAACACCCCTTGAGGGGAGTTTTCTGCAAGCCACCGCCGCCGGCTCCCGTATGGATCCAGGCGCTCCCCCCTACAGGGGAATTTTACCGCAGACAACTGCCACCGGCTCCGTAGAGACCGGCCATGCAAGCCACCACCCATGCAAGTCCCCCCATTTATTGGGCTGACCGGGGCTTGGCCCTGGCCGAGGCCAAGGGCCGGCAGTGGCCTGGCCTTGGCCGAGGCCAGGGCCGGCCATGGCCTTTGTGCATGCCGGCCATGGCCCCTTGGCCATGGCCGGCCTCCCCTTCCTTTGGGGTTCGGTTTGCACACCCCCCCTCCCGGAGGGGGGTCTTGGTTGTCATTGGCCGTAGCCAACCCCCTCCGCATGGGGAGGGGGTGCATAGCCTCCATGGCCCATATGGCCATGGCGATCATGCACCAAAGAGGTCATCTTCTCCGTTGAGAATAACTACTATCTTCTCCGATGAGACACCCGTTCATCGAGAAAGTAGTTATTCTTTAATGGTCGTGTGCCAAAAAAAATAACGTACTTTCAAGGCCGCAAACTTCACGCTCCACATGAAGAGAGTTCACATTCTCTATTGAATGGAGACTCAGCATCCATGAAGAGTGCGAGTTTGGCGAGATGAACGGTCAGTTCTTCCCTTCACGGAGAGTTCCTGCCATATCCGTAATGACAGAAGATCCTAACGTGAAAAGAACAACTGCTACGATTCTCTCCGTCACGATGTGCTCCTACCATATCCATAATGGTAGGAAACTCATTCGTGAAAAAGACAACGCCTCGTTCATCGGTGAGACCGGGGCGAACCCGTGTGGCTCTGATACCAATGTAGGAACCCATCGCGCGGAGATGGAGGATCGAATGAGAACTTACGTTAGCGTACGCTGCGCTGTAGTCTCTGAACTTTGCCCTCGGATTCGCCACAACGGTCGTTACTTCGTTACAGAGGATCGAAGCAGAGTTTCCACCGTCTAAATCTCTATTTGGAAGAAGAACTAAATGGAAGGGAGAAGAGGAAAAGGTTTGCCTTATGCAAACTTATGACATGAAGGATTAGCCTAAAAGCCTTACCCTTGGGTCCTATTTATAGTCTTTAGGGGTAGTTATTGTAGGAAATAACCATATATAAGCTTATTAGCCTATATTAGCACATTTCCTTATCCTCTTCCTTATGCACTTATCAAGTGCCTTTATGCACTTATAAAGTGACTTTTTCCACTTATCGAGTGGTCCTTTTCACACATGAAAAGGTTCCCTTCGCACATGCTTTCATGCACGCGACATCCGAGGTCCGTATACCCTCATACATCCCCTCATGGGTGTATACATGTCGTCCATATCCAACATGGTTGCCTAATGTTTAGGTTCCTCACACATATGCATTTTGCATGGGTATTGTGCTTGAATGTTTATTTTTAGCATACCCATTCTTTGTGTGTGTTTCATGATTTTGAAAATATTTTCAAACTTATTTTTCATGAAAATGGGGACCTTGGGGTTTATTGACATACATGCATTTTTTATCCAAGTGTATGTCAATGGGGGAGTTAATATGTTATATGTTTAAAGTATTTTATGACATATTTTAACTCTCATTTCGGAGGTTATTTGAGATCATTTTTCACATTTGTTTGTTTTTGATCTCAAACCAAACCTCTTGTATATTGCCAACATGTTTCATGTTATATTTATTTTTGGCAATATTCTTTGTGTATCTTTGAAGCTTGATTTTTCCATATCTATTGCTTTGATACACTTTTGGCCTATGGCTCCATTATTTGTATAATTGGTATTAGATCCTAGAAGTCAAAAGTTGACCATTTCTATGATCTAGGGGGAGCATGGGATAGTGAATTGTACCCACTAAATTTTTCAATTTGGTATCATACATATCTTTCTTTTCTTGCATATTGTCACATCTTGGTTAAGATGACAAAGGGGGATATTTTTGATGTCCACCTTTTTGACGATGTCAAGGGGGAGAGATATATGCATTATGTAAATATATATGGGGAGTTATATTCATATGCATATGGGGAGAGATATATCTATGGGAAGAGATATATGGGATTAGATAAACCTTGCATATTTGCATGATATTGTATTTTACAATTGGTTTACAATTGGTTTATGTAATCCATGCCTATTATATGTCACCATGATCTTATTTGGTAGAATGAGTATTTACGATTGTGTAGCTCATTGTTTACTTGGTGCATATAAGTAGGGGGAGCTCATTAGCATTGTGCGTTAATACTTTGTATTTTACATAATGTGTGTCATCATCAAAAAGGGGGAGATTTTTGAGTATTGGTGTTTCATACCAATCTTATTTTGATGATGATCACAACATTATGTTGTTGCTAATGACTCTCATGTTTTAGTCTCACAGTTTTATCTCAAGGATATCTTTCTTGGAGACTAATCACTTGGTGCAAGGATGGACATCAAGTGGAGAAGAGCCAAAGCTTGGACTCAAGGAGTGCCAAAGCTTGGAGATGATGGAGAGCAATCAAGGCATCAAGATTGAAGACTTAGACTCTAAGGAAAGCATTGTAATCCATGTAATTTACCTTATTGCTTTCTCTCTCTTTTGAGTCTATGATTAATGTAATGACTTGTTAGATGGTTTACTCATTCATGCATATGCATCTAACCATCTTAGTGAGCCTTAAGATTATCATAGAATCCAACCCAATAGGTTCACTGTCCAAAGACTCATTTGGAGTCTCTGGCTTTCCATCAGTCGCCTGCTGAAGGAAACACAGTTGACTGGGTGATTTTCAGTCGCATGTAGATCCTTTTACAGTCGCCTGATATGCACAGCTCAAGTCAACATTTCAATTGACTCAAACTTGAGCTTTACGTACAGTCGACTACTGGTCAGTTTATAGTCGCATGTATATTTACAGTCGCCTGTAGATTGGTCACCAGTCGCCTGTATAGCGTAAGTGCATTCTCTGCATCTCTCTGTTGTTTCTCCATCTTATACAGCAGACGACTAATTAAGGTTTTACAGTCTCCTGACTAATAGACAGTAGACTGTATTGTTGACATCAGTCACCTGTGTGCTTAACTGGAGAAAGAGTGCAGCTCTATGTTTCATTCCATCCCCTGCAGCAGTCGTCTGCTGAAGGATTAACAGGCGCCTGTCCTATTTGTCAGTCGACTGTATTGTCTTCATCAGTCGACTGTCCTGGCTCAGATTATAGCCGTTGGATATTTTCTAGCTGTTGATCAGTCGACTGTCTTTTGATCATCAGTCGACTGTTCCTGTCGTTTTCACCCAGTTTCTAGCCGTTGCAGAATTGTTTCTTTGGCTGTTTCCTTGGGTTTTGGGGCTTGATATGGGGTTCATATATATATATATATATATATATATATATATATATATATATATATATATATATGCAAAAAATGTATCTAAGAATGACCTCGGGTAGAGATACCTGAGCACACCCCCGCTGTTCGGGGTTTGTGAGTATTTTTTTTGAAATTTTTTTTTGCAGTAGGTAGATATAGTTGTTATGTAGCTCTCCACAAAATCTCAGCTCGATCCGACACCGTTTGAGCCTCCGTTCATCGATTTCAAAACCGTTGCGCAAAACTGTCCAAATTCTGGACAGTTTTGCGCAACGTTTTTGAAATCGATGAACGGAGGCTCAAACGGTGTCAGATCGATCTGAAATTTTGTGGGGAGCTACATAACAAGTATATCTACCTACTGCAAAAAAATTTCAAAACAAAATACTCACAAACCCCGAACAGTGGGGTGTGCTCAGGTATCTCTACCCGAGGTCATTCTTAGGCACATTTCCCTCTATATATATATATATATATATATATATATATTCAATCTAAGGAGGCGCCCCCATTTCCCAACATCTCCCATATTTTTTTGGAAATCTTTTTCCATGGGTTTTTTGTTCACCTCATGGGTGATCAACATACCAAATTTCAATAGATTCTAATACTTTTTGAGCCATCATCTACACCTTGCAACTTCATGGGTTTTTAAGTACGTTTTCAGACCGTTGACGTTGTAGGTGGTATATGGGGGCTCAAAAAGTATTGAAATACCTTGAAATTTGGTATGTTGATCATCCATGGTGTGAACAACAATTCCATGAAAAAACATTTCGAAAACAATTGTGGGAAATGGAGGGAAATGGGGGCGCCTCCTTAGATTGAATCTAAGGAGGCACCCTATATCCCTTTTTCCCACATATATATATATATATATAGGAAAATTTTCAAATGAGAACATTTCGCACGGTGCGAAAATGTTTTTATCTTTTTTTTGAAATTTTTTTTTTCAAAAATTTTTTTTTCCACCCTCATTATATGTTGTTATACCCCCCTCAAAAAATAATGGTTGAGAAATAATGTCATTTGGCCTTCGATCAAGGCATTTCATCAAATTCGCACGTTTTGAGACCGTTAAATTTGTAACGGGTGGATGGGTGCTCTAATGCCCAACGGGTTCACCCATTATTTTCCCTTGGGTATATATTTGTATGGATTAAACATCAAAAAAAGAATTTTTGAAAAAAAAAAATTTCAAAAAAATAAAAAAAATGTTTTCGCACCGTGCGAAAACCCCTTTTTTCGCAACCGAAGATCACTATATATATATATATATATATATATATATATATATATATATATATATATGAGTGTGCTTCCATCTCTTGCTTCGTCTTGATTCTTCTTGATACATTTTGAAAATCTCAAGAGATCTATAAGCAACTCTCAAGCTCCCTCATTTCCCTCTATTGAGCATTCATTCATCTTCATGCATTGAAGTCCAGCTCAAGGGAAATCATCCAAGTGCTCTCAAGCATATCTCAACACTTGGAGATACTCTTCCATGCCTTGCATACATTCATGAGTAAGCATCTCAAGGCATAGGTAAGAGTATTTATTTTACTTGGTGTAATTTGTGTCTCTAGTTCTCTTTGTGGGAATTAGAACTTTCTCTCTTTGTGGGAGGTTGTCTCTTTGTGGGACTTAGGATATTCTCTTTGTGGGAATAACTCTATTTGTGGGAGTAACTCTCTTTGTGGGAGTTTAGTGTCCTAGTGTAGGGCTAACCCTAATTCTCTGAGTGGGAGTTAGTGATTCTCTGTGTGGGAGTCTTGATCCTCATGTAGGATTGGTTAGGTCCTTGTGTAGGGCATAAATCCTCTTTGTGGTGTATATCCTTATGAGATTTGTATTCACTTCTCTGTGTGGGATTATAGTGAATATTGGTGTGGCTGGATGTACCCAAGTTTGGGGAACCAGGGTAAAACTTTGTGTTTGCGTTTGGATTGATTGTGCCGTTTAATTCCTCTTGCATTTATAATTCCGTATTTGCAAGTTAAATTTTAATTGGATAATTTTATTACCATTGCACTATGCACCCCCCTCTAGTGTGTGTTGTTAGTATTGCAAGGGTTAGGCGATCCTTACAGTTAATTGATTCTATTAAAAAGAGAAGATCAAAGTATACAGTCGGAAGTTTATTGAATATAAGATGCATGTAAAAGTAAACTCGGATGGCTCACAATTCCCAACGGAACACAATCATATAAGAATTTCTATCCAGTTTTGTACAATATTTTTCAAATTAAATACTTCGATTTACCAACCATGTTTATTTATGTCATAACTATAAATATTTAAATTTGGTTCTTGTGCATGTATGTTGGTGAGGCAAACATCAATGTGTAATTAGGATAATACAGAGGAGGGATCAAATAACCCCAAAAATAACCCATTAGTGTTATGAGCTTATTGACTACGGAACCCGTAGCTCTGTATTTATAGAATGAGGTTACATAAGTGTGGATACCCAATACACTAATGGGTACCATGAGGGCCTACAAAACCACACTCATAACACTTCCCCTTATCTATTCATTGTTGTTAGCTTGGTATATGAACACTTCGGGGTTCATAAGGCTTATCTGACCATAGGGATATGGATATTTCTGTATCCTAAGTAAAGGGGTCTTGCCTCGTTAAAACAATTGGCTATGGAAAACCCAGTGGAAAAAATCAATAGCTAAGGAAAAAGAGTGCAAGTCTCCTTGACTTCCCCTGATCGATGGATATCATCAGGGGTGGATACTTCTGAACCAGAGTTGATGTGGTTACCTCGTTAAAACCTTTGGCTATGGAAAATCCAATTGAAAAAACCAATATCTAAGGGAAAAAGAGTACAACACAACATTAACTCCCCCTGTTGCGTACAAGCTTCAGGCTTGTATATCTTTCAACCGTCTCATCCCAATCCCTATTACAAATTTTCTAAAGGTATAACGAGATAATGCTTTAGTAAATAGATCTGCCAGGTTGTTGCAAGACTGGATATACTGGATGTCGATCTGTTTATCTTCTTGTTGTTCATGTGTCCAGAAGAGCTTGGGGGAATTGTGCTTCGTCATGTCACCTTTGATATAGCCACCTCGTAGTTGAGCTATGCAGGCTGCATTGTCTTCGTACATGCTGGTTGGTTTAAGTTCTCCTGCCTTCAGGCCGGTTGTCACTAGGATGTGGTGGATGACAGAACGAAGCCAGAAGCATTCTCTGCTAGCTTCGTGGATCGCGATGAGTTTGGAGTGGTTGGATGAGGTTGCTATTAAGGTTTGCTTCACTGATCTCCATGAGATGGCTGTTCCACCGCAGGTGAATACGAAGCCAGTCTGGGACTTTGTGGTGTGAGGGTCAGACCTGTTTCTAGCATCTGCAAAACCAACTAAGTTGAAGGATACACATTTCTTGTAGTATAGTCACAGGTCAACTGACCCTTGGAGGTAGCGCAGAAGGTGCTTCACTCCGTCCAGTGGCGCTTTGTGGGCGCTGAACTGTATCTGGCTAGTAGGTTAACTGTGAACGCTATATCGGGACGCGTGTAGTTTGACAGATAAAGGAGTGGTCCACTTGCACTTAGGTAGGGTACTTCGGGACCCAGTGCTTCATCCCCCTCTTCCAGCGGCCGGAAGGGGTCCTTATCCACATCCAATGATCTGACGACCATTGGTGTACTCGGCGAGTGGCATTTGTCCATAAGAAAGTTTTTCAGCACTTTCCTTGTGTAGGTGGATTGATGTAACAGGATTCCTCTGCTGAGGTGTTCGATTTGTAAGCCAAGCCAGAATTTGGTTTTGCCAGGGTCTTTCATCTCAAAAGTCTGTGTAAGTCTCTTGGATATCTCAGTTATCTCTTCAGGAGATCTGATGAGGTTTAAGTCGTCTACGTAGACGACAATTATTACAAATCATGTTCCCTTTGCTCTTATAAATATGCAAGGGCAAACTTCAATGGTTGTGAATCCTTGTTTCACGAAGAATTCAATGAGTCTGTTATATCACATTCTTCCCGATTGTTTCAGACCATACAGTGACCTTTGGAGTTTGACAGAATAGACATCACGAGGTCTTTCTGTCATTTTTGTTGGAAGTTTATATCCGTCTGGAAGTCTCATATAGATATCCTTATCTATATTTCCATATAGGTATGCGGTCACAACGTCCATGAGCTGCATATCCAGGCCTTCCGTAGCTGTTAGGCTAATAAAGAACCGGAAAGTGATCGCATCCATGACCAGAGAATATGTATCATCATAGTCTATTCCTGGTCGTTGGGAAAAGAATTGTGCAACAAGGCACGCTTTGTAGCGTACGATCTTATTATTTTTGTTTCTCTTTCTTACGAATACCCATTTATATCCCACAGGTTTAACACCCTTCGGTGTTAGGACTACAGGACCAAAAACTTTGTGTTTCGAGAGTGAGTCCAGCTCTACTCCTATTACCTCATTCCACTTTGGCCAATCCTCTCTGCGTTTACATTCTGCTAGAGAGCGTGGATCGATATCATCGTCATATTCAGTGACGTGATTAGCAATAATGAACGCAAAGTTATCATCGATGATTGTGCTTTTTCTGTCCAGTACCTCCCCAGTACGTACATAGTTTAATGATATTTCTCCTATATTTTCCTCTTCAGGGGTCTTTAGGAGGGGAGAGGTATTTGGGCTGAGCTCAGCATCCTGTGGTGGTATCGTTATAATTTCTCCAGGAGTTCTCCTCTTTCGAGGGAATTTATCCTTGGAGCCTGTGGGTCGTCCTCTCTTTTGTTGAGGTACGGTCGCTTCTACTGCAGGTGGATTGCATCTATTTTTGGGCATGTCAATCCTAGCTGGCGTGTTTGCAGCAGGGACGTGTGATCTGACAATCTTCTGGTTGTCAGTGAATTTGTCTGGTAAAATGTGAACCGTATTCTGTATTTGGAGAATCTTCAGGATCTCCTCTTCACATTGGTTTGTACGCGGATCAAAGTGGGATAAAGTTTTGGTATCCCATGAAATGGTCTTTGAAGCTTCTGGCTTCTCTGTGTTTATGCCTAGTTTGGGAAAGGTACTTTCGTCAAACTCACAGTCTTCAAGACGTGCCTTAAAGGCGTCCCCCGTTAGGGGTTCCAGGTATCTAATGATCGATGGTGAGTCGAATCTTTTGTAGTACCTAGACGACGTTGAGGACCCATCTTGGCCCTCTGCGGTGGTACAATGGGGACATAAACCGCGCGTCCAAATATCCTCAAGTGAGAGATATTCAGTGGAGTTCCATATGCGAGTTGCATCGAAGAATAAGATTGACTACCAGACAGTCGTAATCTTATTAGCGATGCAGCATGCAGTCACAGGCAACTGGGATTGCATTAATAATGGACGAGCAATCCATTGTAGTCTCTTTATAAGAGATTCAACTAACCCGTTCTAGGTGTGAACATGTGCTACAGGATGTTCAACTTCAATGCCAGTTGCTTGGCAGTAGTCTAGAAAGACTTGTGATGTGAATTCCCCAGCATTGTCCAGACGTAATTTCTTAATCTGTTGTTTGGAAAATGTGCCCGCAACTTAATGATTTGTGCCAGTAGCTTTGCAAAGGCTACGTTGCCGGTGGACAGGAGGCACACATATGCCCATTTGGAAGATGCGTTTATCAGTACCATGTAGTACCGAAATGGGCCACTTGAGGGGTGAATAGGCCCACAAATGTCTCCATGTATTCTCTCTAGGAATATTGGAGACTCTGAGTCCACTTTAAGTGGAGATGGTTTCGTAATCAATTTCCCTTTGTAACAAGGGGGACAATGAAATGCACCCTTTCGAAATGGCTTCAGGCTTTTCGAGTTAATACCACGGGATTGGGATATGATGTGGTGCATCATTGCGGATCCGGGGTGTCCGAGTCTATTATGCCAGAGTTGGAATTCTGGTTGATTCTTGCACATCTGGTGCTCAATTATATTAGTTTCCATTGCTCGAATCTTTGTATGGTAGAGACCCGACGGGAGTCCCTCGAAACGCTCAACGATGGTTTTAGCACCGTTTTTAAGAGTCATTACATATAAGTATTCTTTGTCTTGTTTGTTCACTGTTTCTAGTTGGTATCCGTTTAAACGGATGTCTTTGAAACTTAGCAAGTTTCTGTTCGATCTTGGAGTGAAATGAGCATCTTTTATTAATAGTTGTGTTTTATTGGGGAGCAGAAAGTGTGCTTCCCCTGATCCTTCTATTATTCTTGATGGACCGAAAATAGTATTCACAGTTCCATCGTATTTGTGTATGCTTTGAAAAAAGAAAATATCTTGAAGGATCGTGTGCATAGAAGTACTGTCCACTAGGTATTTATTATCCATCTATAGCAAGAGAGAAAAAAGCATAGCAGTATAAGGCACAAACATAACTAAATTTCATTCAAAGTCTGAAAATTAGCTAACATGCTGAAAAACAAACAACTAGAAAGTAAATTGTTTCAACTACAATAAATTGCAGAAATAAAATAGATAAGGCATCAGTCAAGCAGGTCATCATTCGAGAAGTCCTCTGCGATGAACCTGATTGGTGTCAGGTCTTCATGTTCCACCAGGTTTGTTTCGACTGGCTTCTGGCTAGCTTTACACAAGTCCTGGAGGTGGCATGGAGTGCGACAGTTTCTGGACCAGTGTCCAGTAATACCACATCTGTGGCATTTGTCTTCTCAGTCTTTCCTGAGGGCAGATGTATGGCCGTTGTATTTCTTCTCCCACACATTTTTCATCTTCCCCTCATTGTAGGTCTTTGGAGGTGGTCCTCTAGCACGCTTCTTCATTGCTTTTCCCTTCTGGGGTTTGCCTCTGAAGTTGATCTTCTTCTTCTGGGAGGAGATGTTGTGCGCTTCAGGCGCAGGTGCAGTGTCGGTAGGGCACAAGTTATGGGTGGCCAGTAAGAGGTCTCTATTCTGTTCTGCCATCAGAAGGCATGAGAGAAGCTCTGAGTATTTCGTGAACTTTCGTTCATGGTACTGTTGCATGAGGATGACATCCTTCTCGTGGAAGGATGTATAAGTTTTCTCCAACATACGTTCCTCCGTCACTTTCTCACCACACAACTTCAGGCGTGTGGTGATACTGAAAAGTGCCGAGTTGTACTTGGCAATTGACGTAAAGTCCTGTAGACGGAGGTTCTCCCATTCATATCGCGCTCGAGGAATGATAACATCTTGTTGATGTTTGTATCGATCCTCGAGAGCGGTCCATAACTAGTAAGACTCTTCTACAGTGAGGTACTAGGCCTTCGGGGTCCGATCGATATGACGTATGATATAGATAATTGCTTTCACTTTATCTATGTCAGAAACAGTATCACCTACAGCAATGGAATGACTCAATCCCTGTGAGCGCAGGTGGAATTTGATATCCAACTGCCAGCTCAGATAGTTCTTGCCTGTAGCATCCAATACGTCGAAGTCGACGCTCGCTATTTTGCCATTTATCTCAGCATGTTAAAATGAGCAATAATTAGATATTAGAAAACAAGTAATTATACATTTCAGACATAGATATTTGTTGTGTGGATTGGCTAGTCACCATTTTAAAAGAAATAAAGTCCATATACAGTCCCATAAAATAGAAAATACAACTCGGGAACCCTCATGGGGCCCCTATTCTTCTGGAAATAGATCTTCATCTTTATGGGACATGCGCCAGTCTTGGAATTTATACAATTAAATCCTCCATACAATTTCTCTCAAAATGAAAAAAGGCGAGAAAATTAAATGGTGACAGATAGCCGATCCAAAACCACAACAGAATATCAACATACGTCGCAGAAAATGCAGCAATCATTTATTCATCACATGCATTTATTCATCGCAGGCATTTAATCATCGCAGGCATGTAATAGTTTTAAATGCTAATTCATGCTACATGCAATGAAAAATATGCAACATCACAGGCATTTATAATGGAATGAAATATTTTTGTTTAATAATTATTGGACCACTGGACAACGTCATACACCGTTAGGTTAGCTGACTAACGGTAGAGCGGTCGCAGGATCTTCCTAATTATTAAACGTAGAAAATAATCGAATAATCCAATAAAAGTTGCGATGAAGATTTATGCGTATAATTAATCGGGATTAAAGAAGAGGAAATCTTAATTAATATCTGAAAAATAAAATTTGTTTAAAAAGGATTTTTGGGGAAACCCCCTAGTTAGGGTTTTTGGAGGCGATCTGCCGTGCGATCCCATGCAAACGGCTAGGGTTTGCGTCACATGGGCCGCCGTTTCTAGCGGCTAGGGTTTGGCCGCACGGGGGGTTAGCCGTCGCCGCTTCAGGCGGTTAGATGGCCACTGCCACTCCTGGTGGCAGCACCGACCGCCACCGGATCGACAACGGCTGCTGCCACTTCGGCAGTAGCGAATGGCTACCGCCGGAGCGGTCGCGGCACGCCGTCGCTTCTGGCGACGGATAGATCACGGGGGGTGGGTCTTTTCATGCGCGCGTGGCTGCCGGCCGTGTGGCGACGAAGAAACCACTTTAGGGTTTAAAAAATTGGAGAAGAAGATCATAAAAACAGGATTTTTATTTAAAAAAACTATTTTTAGTCTTCAAATCAGCGTTTTTAATCGTTAAAATTTGATTTTTAGTGATAAAAACGTCGAGTTATAATTCAAAAGTTGATTTAGCATATAGATCTGAGATAAAAAGTCGATCTAATCTAAGCAAACATTGATCCAATCATATAGATCTAAGAAAAAAATCTAGATCTAAATAAACAGATATAGATCTAATCATATGCGCATAAAATTTTAGATCTAGGGGGTTTGGATGATTACCTCTAGATCCTACCCTCCAGATCTAGCGAAGTTCGGTGAAGGAAGCCCGTTCACGTAGCGATCCGTCCGTCTGCAGGGGTTCGGCTCAGCTGGCGAGCATACTGATAACGTGTTATGAGTTTATTGGCTATGAAACCCGTAGCCCTGTATTTATAGAATAAGTTTACATAATGGGTGGATACCCAATACACTAATGGGTACCAAGCGGGCCTACAAAAGCCCGCTCATAACAATTGGCAAAAAGTCTATGCCCCCTTATTTTTTTGAAATCCGAACCATTCATCTTGATCTCCACCCTCTAAAACCCTGACCCACCAATTTTCAGCCCGATCACCTGGGTTTTGCCCGTTCATCAACCCATCACAAAATTTCGGTTCATGCAAAATCGTTAAATTTGGGTCGGATGGATGAACAAGCAAAACACATGGATCGGGCCGAAAATTGGTGGGTAAGAGGTTTAGAGGGTGTAGATGAAGATGAACGGTTCGGATCTTCCGAAAAAAATAAGAGGGCACAGTTTTTTTGCTAGGGGTTATTTTAGGGGTTATTTTAGGGGTTATTTTTGGAGGTTATTTAATCCCTTCTCATTAAACACATTTTTGTCTTTGATAACAATAGATGTATGCTTGAGTCAGGAAAAAAATAAAGTTTTTTGTAGATGCTACCATATTCATCTTACTATACACATTTTGAACAAAGAAAAAAATATAAGCAGAATTTTGTTTTGAAACAATATAGCGCATATATATGTCAGTTTTGTTTTTGAATGCAAAATAAATTGAAAATAATAGGTATCAAAGGACACATGAGAGATCCCTTACACATAAAAACACAAACTAAATCGAGGTTGATGGGTATAAATGACATGTGTGTTATGAACTCATAAGATGATACCAATCTCAAAGTGTCAAGTAGTCATGGCATAAGCCATGGCTCTCTATATATTCTTCCTCAATGGTGGTAAGAAGCCCAAGGGACCCCCACTATTTAGTAGTGGGGTGTAATGAAAAATAATGAGGGGAGGGAGGCCAAAGGCCTCCCTCAACTCACAACAATCCCCCCTTATCTCTCCATTACCTTAGGTTAATTATATGAATACTTCAGGATTCAATATGCTAATGAGGTAAATACTTCTGGATCCAGAGCCACTGTGGTTGCATCGTTAAAACCTTAGCTGTGGAAAACCCAGTGGGAAAAACCAGCAGCTTTAAGGGAAAAGAGTACAACTAACTGGTGACTTCCCCTAATCCATACAAGCCTTATGCGTGTAGGTCTTTCAGCTTTCATTAGGGGTGGATACTTCAGGGTCCAGAGTTAAATGAGGTTGCCTCATTAAAACCTTTGGCTATGGAAAACCCAGTGGAAAACCCATAGCTAAGGGAAAATAGTACAACTCTACTATCAACTCCTCCTGATCTGTAAAAGCTTCAGGCTTGCATATCTCCTATGTATCTATACAATCATTTCCTATTCGTCTATACATCCATCATGTTCTGAAAGCAAATACAATAATCACTCATCTATATAAGTTACACTCATATCTAGTGGCTACTGGAAAACATTGGCCCTCTGGAGTGATACGCTCTTCGAAGTTGGTAAATGACTCCACGTGTGTATTCTTTTACTCAGTCTTCATTATGTCTCTAAGATATTGCTGGACCTGGCTGAGCGTATTCTAGACTTGCTTCTTGGATCGTGAGCTTCTCAGAAGATGTAGACTTTGGAGGACGATGTGTAGATCTTTAGGAGGTGGCCGGACATTTGTGCTTAGTCATCGCGATGATCTATAAACCTGCATATGCAATATATATTCATTGGATGATGATCCTTGACCCTTGGAAGTTGCGCAGAAGCAGCTTATCCTTGGTCCAGTGGTGCTCTCCAGGGCACCACTGTATCTAGCTAACAGCTTTACTACAGACGTTCTATTAGAGACGCGTGCAGTTGGCCAGATAAAAGAGTGTAACTAGTACATTAGAGCTAGGCTCTTCATGACCTAGGATGTCCTCCCCCTCTTCCAGCGACTAGAAGGCGTCATAAATAAGCATCCATTTTTAATAGATTGCTAATGGACATCTTTCTTCATAAACTCCCGGTGTATGAAGAATATGATATGCATAAAAGGATTCCACCACTAAAGTGTTTAATTTGTAAGTCGAGTCAATACCTTGTTTTGCCTAAGTATTTCATTACGAATGTATGCTTAAGGCTATCAGATATCTCAATGGTCTCTGCAGGAGATCCCATTAGATTTAAGTCGTCCACATATACAGCGACTATTACAAATCATGTCCCCGTTCTTTTGATAAAGATACACGGGTAGACTTTATTATTAGTGAATCCTTGTTCTGCAAGGAAATAAATCTGTTATACTACATTTTTCTTGATTGCTTAATATCGTATAATGATCTTTGAAGCCTTTATAGAGAAGACGTTCCTACGTCTCTCTTTCATCTCTGGGGGTAGAGTATACCCTTTTGGAAGTTTCATATAGATCTCTATTTCTATATTGCTGTATAGATATGCAGTCACAACGTCCATGAGCTGCATTTCTTGGCTTTTCCAAAGATGATTAGGCTTAGTATGAAATAGGAAAATAATCACATTTCCTTCATTTCTTTTTCTTATGAAAACCAATTTATATTCCACAGGTTTTACACATTCAGGTGTTTGGACTACTGGTCCAAAGACTTTGCGTTTCAAGAGTGATTCCAGCTCTACTCTTATTACCTCGTCCCACTTTGGCCAATCTATGCGTTTACACGTGTAACGACCCGCTCTCGGGGGCCCGTTACTTATTTGGTTTATTTGCAGGTCTGCAGTTTACCAGTGAAATTAGCATAGCCACAACTCAGAAATGTACCACAATACTCAAACCAGCTTACAACATTATTACAGTCCAGATTAAAGTACAACAAACAACGGCACTCTCCCACCCAACATACATAATGGAAGTGCGGAAAGTAAATACATGACACAACACATACACCAGCACAAAACAGCTAAAAATCTGCAGCCTCTGGGACGAACTCTGGCTCTCAGGAGCATCTATGTCACACTGTGCGTCGTCTACGGTGCCAAGAAACATGAAACCGTAGGTAAGTCACATAATTCTACCAATAGACATAAAGTAGTGCAAAAGTACGGAGCAGTTCATAATAAGCATTTTAAAGACTATCATGTTAGTACGATAAGTGAAATAAGAGCAGATATGCAGGCAAATGCGTAAAGTAAGGACAGGCAAGCATGCAAGTGCGACAAGTAAAGAACATCTAGTCAAGCATGCAATGGCGACAAGTAAAGTAAGCGAGCAGGCATATGAGACAAGTAAAGTAAAGGTGACCGAGCAAGTACAACTAGTAACGTACCAGAATAACCATGAGAATAACAATGACAATAGCAATAATGAGAGTAATTGTGCTTATCCTAATTCGTGACTTATAAAGGGAAGTACAGTGAGCAACTAAGAGTCCCGCTCTTGCCACGGGTGCTACCCGAGCGAACTATGCTATGAATACTATGCAATAATATGTGATCTGTCTATGAATTTGTCACCGGTACTATGATGGGTTGCTAGAACCCGCACGGCGACAACAAGGCTTGGACTAGTCGCTCCTGCACTTCCGCAATTATAAGTTACCCCAAAACCCCATTGTGATGTCTATCAAGTACATGTTCACTACGAGATGTTGCACAATGTCATTTCACAAGATGTACCAAAAGATATTCCACAAGATGTTCCACACAAGATAATACATTCGACAATTCACGAATTATATGCATGTCACGCAGCAATTGATGCGACTATTTAGTTATGTCTCTAGTCATCTGTTCAGGCCAATAACTGTTCCGAGACTAGACGTCAAGTCCTATGTTCATACGAGTATTGTCACGACCCGCTTCCCTAAAATGGAGGCGAGACGTGAAAAGGTCCGCACGGGAGTGGAGCTGTGAAGCCCCAAACCCGATAAGCGTCAATAATACATAAGCAGGTCCCTGTAACCACAACAGAATAGCAATAATAACACAAGGAGAGACTGAAATAAAATCTCACATCTCATACATTGTCCAACAAGAAAAATAAGTTCAACATCCAGAAAAGCCACCAGGCTAAAAGAAAAGAGTCTAAAGGCCCAGAACAAGGCCAACAAAAGAAACGACATAACAAAGTATGGGTGCTACGCACCGATAACAAAACAACTGTCTAACAAAAGTAAAACACACGAAGACTCTAGGACTGGTCCCCAGTGTCCACGTACTCCCCGTCAAACACAAGCTCGGGCTCGGCGTCAGCAAATACCTCGTCCTCAACAAGGTACTCAGGCTCAGGATCTAACATGTGTCACCCAAAAGAGTAAAGGGGCACATGTCAGCAAGTCTAAAAGACTTGGGCAAGGAAACTGAAAGTGA
The DNA here is from genome assembly GCA_030789695.1 of Scilla litardierei. Taxonomy (NCBI): domain Eukaryota; kingdom Viridiplantae; phylum Streptophyta; class Magnoliopsida; order Asparagales; family Asparagaceae; genus Scilla; species Scilla litardierei. Next base: position 596,974,070 of record CM061142.1, on the reverse strand, counting down.
GGCATCTAGCAACCTAGCAGTTTAGTATGCATGGCATGGCAGTTATAACATGAGTGCACAATTTAAACATGGCAAGACAATTTTGTAAAAGGGAACAATTTATCGGGACAAGACAAGAGTAGCCAAGCTACTAACATTCTCAATCAATTCACATTGTTTGTAGGTGTTTACGCCCTTCGCTGAATGGTACAACATTCAGACCGATCGGCACTAAACCCAAATCACGTTTCACGGTTGTTTTGTAGATGTTTGCGCCCTTCGCTGAATGGTAAACATTTCAGACCGATCGGCACCAAACACTACCCCACCCCAAAGAGTTTACGCCTTACAACTGCAGTTGTTGATCAAACAGACCCCCAGTTGAATGGTCGCTTAACCCTCACCCCATCCCGCACTAAACAAGCCAGGGTCCCTGCACATGAGCCCAGCAAGTGAGCCAGGGTTGCCCCGCACGGGAGATTGTTTCTTAGTTCACAATTCACTATATCGAGCGTTGGGGTTAGCAACTCATTATGCTCGCTTCTGGGCACGAGCCAGGAACACAAGTATTGTAGCGATGCTACGCAATCACGGGATCACCAAAAGAATGCAATGACATGACATTTAAATTGCGTACCGTTAATGGAAAGTAAACATGACATGGTAATTGTGCAACATGCTAAATGTCGGAACTAGCTTCGTTGTCAAGCTAATTCCCAACTTTGCGCCTAGGCGAGTATCATTTCGTCGCCTAGCCTCTTTTACGCCTACAACAAGCAAATGGCCTAAAACATGGCCTAAACCCTAAGTGGCAAGTTTCACTTGCCTAGCACCGGGGATGACGACCACTTCGTCACACGGATGCTATCTACGGGGGAAAAATCGCTGTTATGGGGGAAACAAACACCAAACACATGAAATTAATTAGGGTTTTCATAAAATTATAAATAGGTTAAGAAAACAAAGGTAGATCGATTTCTTACCGAGAGGAGGCAGAAGAAACACTCCGGGGAACCCTAGGATCAGATCTAGAAGCAAATGGAGAACTTTGGGGAAACTAGGGTTTTGGGGGATTTGGGGATTTTAATGGGTTTGGGTGAGATTTTGGGGAAGATGAGAGGTAGATAGAGTAGATGGATGGTTTGGATGATGGATTTAGGGCTTGGAATGAAGGAATGGAGCTTGGAGGAAGATGGGGGCTGAAGGGGGAAGATTTTAGGGTTTTGGGTCGTGTTGGAGAAGATGAAATCATTTGGGTTGGGTTTAAATAGGTTGAGCTGGCGGCTGCCCAGAAATTAGGGTTTCAACACTAGTTAGTCGGTCAAAGAGCAACCACTGACCGACTAGTTTGGCAACTAGTCGGTCGGTCGACCAACACAGACCGACTAAGTGCAAACAGTAACTCCTGAACGAAAATAGGATTCTAGAGTTAGTCGGTCCATGAACAAATACTGACCGACTAGTTTGGCATCTAGTCGGTCGATGAACGTTCTTAGACCGACTAAGAGTAAACAGTAGCTGATACAAAAATAAGATGATGAGTTAGTCGGTTAAAGAAGCATTGCCGACCGACTAGTTTGCAACCTAGTCGGTCAACCAACGTTCTTAGACCGACTAACGATAAACAGTAACTCCTGGGAAATTTAGAAAGCTAACTAGTCGGTCCAAGAAGGATTGCCGACCGACTGGATCGTCATCTAGTCAGTCGGTGCCCCTTCTTATACCGGCTAATGAGCACAAAAAGTTCTGATACGGAGCGCGGGGCCCCGGGATCGATTCCTAAGACTCCTAGGCTTGATCTAATAGTTAGATACGACCGTTATGAAGTCCGTCACGAGTGACATACTTCGAAATCGACAATCCTAAGGAAGAAACGAGAAAATACGACGAATCGATCGAAAATGAAAGCTACGGAGACAAAAACCACACAAGAGGAGAAAATCCACCAAAACATATATTATATTATAATAAATTCAGATACATGAAAAGCAGTCGTTACATCCTCCCCAACTTAAGAAAAATTCCGTCCTCGGAATTTCCAAATACTCACGAGTCCGGAAACAAAAGTGGGAAACGCTCTCGCATCTCATCTTCATTCTCCCAAGTAGACTCTCCAGGTGAGCCGTGTCGCCACATCACCCTCACAAGATTGACAATCTTGTTCCGAAGCGATTTCTGACGCCTGTCCAGAATCTGCACTGGATGCTGGTCATACGTCATATCGGGGCGAACGGTAATCTCCGAAAATCTACCGCATGAGACGGATCGCTAATGTATCGACGAAGCTGCGACACATGGAAAACATTGTGAACTCCTTCCAAAGATGGCGGCAAGGCCAAGCGATAAGCTACCTCGCCAACCCTCTCCAAAATGTCAAACGGTCCAATGTATCGCGGACTCAACTTTCCATGCTTCCCGAAACGAATCACACCACGATTCGGGGAAATCTTCAAGAACACATGGTCGCCCGGCTGAAACTCCAAAGGACGACGTTTAGCATCCGCCCAATGCTTAAAACGGTCCTGAGCAATTCTCAACCTCTCCCGAATATTCCTGACGATATCCACGGCCTCCACGATCATCTCAGGTCCCAACAACTCCCGATCTCCAACGTCATCCCAACTCAATGGCGATCGACATTGCCTCCCATAAAGAGCGGCGAAAGGCGCCATGCCAATACTCGCCTGGAAGCTGTTGTTGTAAGAGAACTCCACCAAATGTAGATGGTCCTCCCACGAACCCTTGAAATCCAACATGCACGCCCTCAGCATGTCTTCCAAAATCTGAATCGTCCTCTCGGACTGGCCATCCGTCTGCGGATGGTACGTCGTGCTGAAACTCAGACACGTACCCAAGCTCTTCTGCAAACTCTGCCAGAACTGAGATGTGAACCTCGTGTCTCTGTCAGACACGATACTCACGGGGACTCCATGAAGTCGCACAATCTCCTGCACGATTCACGTTACATCACTATCCAAACTAGGAAAAGGAAATAAAACGGAGAGTAAAAGAATTTACCTCCATGTATCTCCTCGCTAGCGCCTCAGTGGACTGTCCCACTCGGAACGGAATAAAGTGCGCAGATTTGGTCAACCGATCTACGATCACCCAAATCGCGTCATTCTGCTTCGGACTCCGAGGTAGTCCAGTCACGAAATCCATAGTGATGTGTTGCCATTTCCACTCCGGAATCGGAAGCGGTTGTAGCAACCCGGCCGTACGCTGATGCTCCGTCTTCACTTGCTGACAAACCAAGCACTTGGCTACACTCCGAGCCACGCTCCTCTTCATACCATGCCACCAATAATTCAGACGAAGATCCTGGTACATCTTGGTGCCACCAGGATGCACAGAATACGGCGAACTGTGTGCCTCCACCATCAGCTCCTCTCTGATATCCCCAGCTGGCACATACAACCTGGCTCCAAACCTCAGCGAGCCATCCTCATGAATCAAAAAGTCAGTCCGCAGACCGGCTTCCACCTGCTCCCGAATCCTCACCAGCTTCGGATCCTCAGCCTGGCCAGCCTTAATCCGATCCACGATCGTCGACTGTACCTGCATGTACATCAACGACGAAGCCTCTCCAGGAAGAACAATCTCCACGCCAGACTCGCAAAAATCCTGCTGCAATCTCCACTGCGAGGTCAAAATCATCACCGCCGGAAGCCTACTCAAAGCATCCGGAACCACATTCACCTTGCCAGGGTGAAACTGCAAATCAATATCATAATCCGCCATAAGCTCCAACCATCGACGCTGTCGCATGTTGAGCTCCTTCTGAGTGAAAATATACTTCAAGCTTTTGTGATCGGTGAAAATCTTCACTTTCTCACTCAGCAGGAAGTGCCTCCAAATCTTAAGAGCAAACACAACGGCAGCCAACTCCAAATCATGCGTCGGATAATTCTTCTCATGAACCTTAAGCTGACGAGACGCATACGCCACAACGTGCCCATGCTGATGCAACACGCAACCGAGACCCTTGCCAGAAGCATCGCAAAAGATCTCAAATCCACCGCTGCGATCAGGCACAACAAGAATAGGGGCAGTCGTCAACCTCTCCTTCAGAACACCAAAAGCACTCTCACAATCACCCGACCAAACAAAAGCAACATCCATCCGCGTCAACCTGGTCATCGGCTCAGCAATACGAGAAAAGTCCTTAATGAATCGCCGGTAATAACCAGCAAGTCCAAGGAAACTCCGAATCTCAGACGCAGACGACGGAACAGGCCACTCCCTGATGGCCCGAATCTTCTCGGGATCCACTGAAATACCATCTCCAGTCACCACATGCCCGAGAAAAGCAACTCTATCCAACCAAAACTCGCACTTCGAAAACTTAGCATACAAACGATGCTTCCTCAAAATCTCCAACACCGTCCTTAAGTGCGAGGCATGCTCTTCCTCCGACTTCGAATAGATCAGAATGTCGTCAATAAAGATAACGACAAACTTATCCAAAAAGTCGTAGAAAATCAGGTTCATCAGATTCATGAAAACTGCGGGTGCGTTAGTTACGCCGAAAGGCATAACCACGAACTCATAGTGTCCATACTTCGTCCTGAACGCTGTCTTCGGAACATCTCCCTTCTTCACCTTCAACTGATGGTAACCACTCCTCAAATCCAACTTTGAAAACACCCTCGAACCTCCAAGCTGATCAAAAATATCATCGATGCGAGGCAACGGGTATTTATTCTTAATGGTCACCGCATTCAACTCCCGATAATCCACGCACATGCGACGCGAACCATCCTTCTTCTTAACCAGCAACACCGGTGCTCCCCACGGAGACACGCTAGGATTAATATAACCCTTCTGCAAAAGCTCATCCAACTGCTTCCGCAACTCTTCCAACTCTGCAGGTGCCATACGATACGGCGCCTTCGAAATCGGCTGCGCACCTGGAACAAGATCGATAGAAAATTCCAAAGCTCGGTCAGGTGGCAAACCAGACATCTCCTCGGGGAAGACGTCGCCAAAATCACGCACCACAGCTGGCCACTCCAGCTCCATCTGCATAGCCACATCCTCCACCGGCCTGGCCCGAAATCTGACAGGACCAAGCGAACTGCTACCACGACTGAACTCAAACACTGGGTGTCCGGGAATCTCGAACACCACCTTCTTCCTCCGACAGTCGATCGTAGCATAGAAGCTCGCAAGCCAATCCATCCCAAGAACTGCATCATAGTTGATGATGTCGTGGACAATGAAATCAGCAAAAAGCTCATGTCCACAGACCACCAACGAGCAAGAATTGCAACCACGATGCACCGAGACCACACCATTCCCTGTAACGATATTCCAACTCTTTGGAAGAGGGGACGTCGACAAGGAATGCCTCTCCACGAAGCTCCGAGAAATAATGCACATCGATGCACCAGAGTCGAAGAGGACTCGTGCAGGAAATGTGCAAACCAAAACCACACCTAATCAAGCAATTAGCAATCAAACCCTATTCTAGCAAGCAACCATGTTCAAGCAAACAACACAATCTAACAATCAAAACCAGCTAGGAAAGTAACAGCTAGATTGAGGATTACCTGCGATAACCTCATCCACCGCCTCGCTCTCCGCAGCGGTCATCAGAAAAGCTTGCCTCCTCGGCGGGACAGCCTGCTGAAAAGCCTGCCTCTGAGGAACAAGAGCTGCTCCACGTCCAGCAGGAACAGACGCTCGCTGCTGCAACGGTTGAGCTGCAGCAGGAGCCCTCCGCAGCTGACCCGCATGCCGACAATCCTTCGCGACATGGGAAGCATCGCCACAAACCAGACACTGGCCCAAAAACTTCCGACACTGATCCTTGATATGGCCAGGCTTGCCGCAGAAATGGCAAGACTTCAGAATAGGCCCTCCTGGCCTCTTAAACTGAGCAGACTGATTAGGCCTGAATCCAGGTCTAACCACAGCTCTCGCCTGTTCCACAGGCCTCTTCCCAGCACCAACAACCGACCCCCTCCTCTGGTTCACGAGCAGCTCCTGCCTCTTGGCAGCGACCAGAACCTTCTGATAAGACTCCCGGTCAGAGGAGGTCACAAAACTCTGGAGCTCCGAAGCAAGCCCCTGCAGGAACCTCTGAGCCTTCTCCTCAGTGTCCTGCACCATCTTTGGTGCAAACCGACTCAGCCTCATGAACTCTTGGTGATATAGGTCCACCGACGAGTTCCCTTGCTTCAAATCGATAAAACGCTGCAGCATCTCCTCCCTGGCAGCTTTCGGGAAGAACTCACCATCAAATCTAGCCTTGATGGTAGCCCAGACGATCGGCTCCACCAATAACTTCTCTTCCGCATCCCACCAATTCCGAGCATTATCCTTGAGTTGCCTCTTCGCCAAATCAACCCATCCAGCCGGGGTGATCTTGGCCATCTTCAGATTGTCCTCGATGTTCCGAATCCACTCATCGGCAGCCAGAGGACCCTCAGAACCATCAAAATATGCGGGACCCAGCTCCCGAAATTGCTTCGCTCCTGGCTCAGAGCGAGGAACATCCGGAAGAGCCCGGGCAGCTCGAGCAAGTGGAGCATTCTGGACTTGCAGAAGCACGCCCTGCTGCACTTGCATCATCTGGAGCATCATCCGCATCATCTCACCGCTGGTGGGTTCCCGCTTAGGCTCCTCATCATGAGGGACCGCGCCCCTACCCCCACCACGGGTGAAACGTCTTCCTGCCATCTAGTGACACAGAAAACGAATCAGATTAGACTCATAGCTTATGACTCGGACGTCGAACTTAATTTATTGGACATTCTAATATTATTATCGCTATTCCAAAAATCGCAGTTACAGAAGGACCTGCATGGGCCACCAACAAAACCTGTCACGACCCGCTTCCCTAAAATGGAGGCGAGACGTGAAAAGGTCCACACGGGAGTGGAGCTGTGAAGCCCCAAACCCGATAAGCGTCAATAATACATAAGCAGGTCCCTGTAACCACAACAGAATAGCAATAATAACACAAGGAGAGACTGAAATAAAATCTCACATCTCATACATTGTCCAACAAGAAAAATAAGTTCAACATCCAGAAAAGCCACCAGGCTAAAAGAAAAGAGTCTAAAGGCCCAGAACAAGGCCAACAAAAGAAACGACATAACAAAGTATGGGTGCTACGCACCGATAACAAAACAACTGTCTAACAAAAGTAAAACACACGAAGACTCTAGGACTGGTCCCCAGTGTCCACGTACTCCCCGTCAAACACAAGCTCGGGCTCGGCGTCAGCAAATACCTCGTCCTCAACAAGGTACTCAGGCTCAGGATCTCACGTGTGTCACCCAAAAGAGTAAAGGGGCACATGTCAGCAAGTCTAAAAGACTTGGGCAAGGAAACTGAAAGTGAGGCATCTAGCAACCTAGCAGTTTAGTATGCATGGCATGGCAGTTATAACATGAGTGCACAATTTAAACATGGCAAGACAATTTTGTACAAGGGAACAATTTATCGGGACAAGACAAGAGTAGCCAAGCTACTAACATTCTCAATCAATTCACATTGTTTGTAGGTGTTTACGCCCTTCGCTGAATGGTACAACATTCAGACCGATCGGCACTAAACCCAAATCACGTTTCACGGTTGTTTTGTAGATGTTTGCGCCCTTCGCTGAATGGTAAACATTTCAGACCGATCGGCACCAAACACTACCCCACCCCCAAAGAGTTTACGCCTTACAACTGCAGTTGTTGATCAAACAGACCCCCAGTTGAATGGCCGCTTAACCCTCACCCCATCCCGCACTAAACAAGCCAGGGTCCCTGCACATGAGCCCAGCAAGTGAGCCAGGGTTGCCCCGCACGGGAGCTTGTTTCTTAGTTCACAATTCACTATATCGAGCGTTGGGGTTAGCAACTCATTATGCTCGCTTCTGGGCACGAGCCAGGAACACAAGTATTGTAGCGATGCTACGCAATCACGGGATCACCAAAAGAATGCAATGACATGACATTTAAATTGCGTACCGTTAATGGAAAGTAAACATGACATGGTAATTGTGCAACATGCTAAATGTCGGAACTAGCTTCGTTGTCAAGCTAATTCCTAACTTTGCGCCTAGGCGAGTATCATTTCGTCGCCTAGCCTCTTTTACGCCTACAACAAGCAAATGGCCTAAAACATGGCCTAAACCCTAAGTGGCAAGTTTCACTTGCCTAGCACCGGGGATGACGACCACTTCGTCACACGGATGCTATCTACGGGGGAAAAATCGCTGTTATGGGGGAAACAAACACCAAACACATGAAATTAATTAGGGTTTTCATAAAATTATAAATAGGTTAAGAAAACAACGGTAGATTGATTTCTTACCGAGAGGAGGCGGAAGAAACACTCCGGGGAACCCTAGGATCAGATCTGGAAGCAAATGGAGAACTTTGGGGAAACTAGGGTTTTGGGGGATTTGGGGATTTTAATGGGTTTGGGTGAGATTTTTGGGAAGATGAGAGGTAGATAGAGTAGATGGATGGTTTGGATGATGGATTTAGGGCTTGGAATGAAGGAATGGAGCTTGGAGGAAGATGGGGGCTGAAGAGGGAAGATTTTAGGGTTTTGGGTCGTGTTGGAGAAGATGAAATCGTTTGGGTTGGGTTTAAATAGGTTGAGCTGGCGGCTGCCCAGAAATTAGGGTTTCAACACTAGTTAGTCGGTCAAAGAGCAACCACTGACCGACTAGTTTGGCAACTAGTCGGTCGGTCGACCAACGCAGACCGACTAAGTGCAAACAGTAACTCCTGAACGAAAATAGGATTCTAGAGTTAGTCGGTCCATGAACAAATACTGACCGACTAGTTTGGCATCTAGTCGGTCGATGAACGTTCTTAGACCGACTAAGAGTAAACAGTAGCTGATACAAAAATAAGATGATGAGTTAGTCGGTTAAAGAAGCATTGCCGACCGACTAGTTTGCAACCTAGTCGGTCAACCAACGTTCTTAGACCGACTAACGATAAACAGTAACTCCTGGGAAATTTAGAAAGCTAACTAGTCGGTCCAAGAAGGATTGCCGACCGACTGGATCGTCATCTAGTCGGTCGGTGCCCCTTCTTATACCGGCTAATGAGCACAAAAAGTTCCGATACGGAGCGCGGGGCCCCGGGATCGATTCCTAAGACTCCTAGGCTTGATCTAATAGTTAGATACAACCGTTATGAAGTCCGTCACGAGTGACATACTTCGAAATCGACAATCCTAAGGAAGAAACGAGAAAATACGACGAATCGATCGAAAATGAAAGCTACGGAGACAAAAACCACACAAGAGGAGAAAATCCACCAAAACATATATTATATTATAATAAATTCAGATACATGAAAAGCAGTCGTTACAAGTATACTATCTAAATTTCTAAAGTTAGAATTAACGTGACTTACACTATCAAGATCGTCGTAGTAAGACGAGGTTGGAGTTAGGGGAATTGATGCACGAGGATTGGTACCTGCAAACACAAGAAGTCATTTGTTAATGGCTACACTAATTTCTATTTAATTAATTGGTCGTTTTGATTTTCAAAACCGGTTGAAACGGTGTCAGAAATCGTTCAAAAATTTTACATAAGCTGAAAATAAATATTATAATTTTACTGAAAAAGAAAAACATTTTCAAAGCTCCTGCTATTTTTATAATTTTAAGAAGCTCAAAAATAACTTTAAAAACTCAAATTACTTAAGTAACGTATAACTTCCGTAATTTATTTCGAGAGCAATACTAGTCGGAAATACTTAAATGAGCAGTCAAAACGACCGTCTCGAAGATTACTATTACATATAATTTTATCACGTATCAGTGTTGTAACGGTCGGTATTCACTATTCGTAATACGGCTGTGTGTATAGCAATTTCGGGTACCTGATTGGTTTTGTTGCTTTGTATGTAAGTCGTGTTGTTGAGTTGATAGGGCCGTAGCACCTTGGTTGCATCCTTAGCAAGCCAACCCCGACGTGTGCCCAACTTGGGATTACTGTCGCCTTGGACCCCGTATCCTTTGTACGCTTTTCGTGCACGTGGTCTTGTTCATGCACGTATTTATTTTAGACATTGTCTATATCCGAACCCTATAGTGTGATATGCCGTTGTGACCCTCTCGGAGAGTATTAAATTGTGAAATTAATTTGGAACGTCATTTCACGGGTCGTTCTCCCATGATTTGTCCTTGTTTGATGAGACGTCGCGATTTTCACTTTTGTTGTAAGGCCTTTTTATTTTTAGTTTCGTTTCTCGTCGTCGAAATTGTGATCCTTCTTCTCTGTCTTCTTTCTCTCGTCGTCCCGGTCACCCCAGTATTTATTTCACAATTTTTGGGCTTCGTTTGACCTACTTGCACTTTTGACCCAACCTATTACATTTTTTAGCTCTAAGTTCACTTGGATAAATTCTTAATAATTTCTTAATGATAATAATTTTCCCTAATATAAATTCTATTATTATACTCATCCAAATTCATGTTGACTTAGCCTATTTTTTTCCATTTTGGCCACACAGCACACGCCCCTGGCCGCACCCATGCGTGAGAGAGAGTGAGGGAGGGATCCTGTGCTTTGCTTTTGGGTTATATAATAATAATAAATTCTAATAAAATAAAACCCTAACTACCTCAGCCTACCCTATCCCACGTTAAAGCACATTCCCTATAGAGTAGCCTAGGGTTGCTCTTCTCAGAAAAACCAACACAGCTGCCGGCCCTAATGAGTTTTACGCAAACACATCAAAAAAAACCCAAGAGCCCTTCATTGATCTCTCCGACCCTAAACCCCGATCCTCGACCTTCCTCTGCCTCACTGCACCGATGTGGGCCGCGACCCTCGCCGAAATCTGCCCCGATCGCCGGCGTGCACGCTTCGTGCGTGGTGTTCACAACAGCAGGACGCAGCAGCAGCAGAACACCCCGCACCGCCGCTCTTCTTCGTTCTCCGGCCAAGTCACCATCGCCGACCGGCCCTCACCTTGTCTTCGACCTCCCCTCCTCCCTAGCTGCCGCCGTGGGGCCCCCCTAGCTACCGCAGGCCGCTGCAAGTAGCAGCAAACCGCAGCAGCTGTAGCTGTACGCCGCCGCCATGCATTGCACCACCGCAGGCCGCCGCTCCCCTCCGTCGTGGGTCCCCTCTGCCCCCTGTGCCGTTATCTTAGCCCTCAGGCCGTAGCAAGACTTGAAACAGCGATATCTTGTGTTTTATCGACGTGTCGTCGCGTCGTTTCGTCGCTTCGCCATCCCCTCACTGTTGGAGACTTTTGGCAGCCCCCTACTACTCCTAGGGGTGCTTTCTGACGTCATGAACGTCTCCTACGACGCTCAACGTCGTAGACCTTGCGTGCGTCAAACCGTTCGTCCCGGTTAGTTGATACGGCTTCCCGGAAGTCGTAGAAATGCCTACCGGCACCCTACTCGCTGTTGGAATCTTGATCGCTGATCTGGACGTTGCCCGAGAATTGGCGAGCATGGAATCTTGTTTGGAATCTGGATTTGGAGCACGTTCGATTTATTCCAACCACTGGCGTCGCTACCCGACGCCAGTGTAGCTTCGCGTCGTGTTGAGGTAACGTTCTGCACTCTTAGGACCCCCAACCCAACCCTGTTAAACAAGATAAAAATTAGTATTTTGGTTGTCTGATAATTCACTAATGAAGATAACTTAAATTGGGACTGTATGCTGGAGGATCCGAGAACATAGGTAGACTGGACTGGTTGGACGATATTTGCTGGACGTTTGAATTCAGGCAAGTGAAACTTGCCAGATCTTTGTTTAGGCCGTGCTTTAGGCCGTTTCTTGTTTTAGGCGTAAAAGAGACTAGGTGACGAAATGATACTCGCCTAGATGCAATTTTAAGATCTAGCTTGACAACGAAGCTAGATCTGTCACTCTGCCATGTCAATCTTGCATATCTGCATGTCACGTTTAATTTCATAAATGTACGTTCAATACTTGTGCTCTGCTTGTCATGTTTAAATTCCTTATCTGTACGCATTTAAATTACAACTTGCCATGTTATGTCATCCATGTTTGAGTGTTGCATTCGTAGCACACGCTACTATACTTGTACTTCCTTGTTCAGGCTAGGCACCTGCGCTGCAGGCACAACCCTATGCCAATTACACTTCCTGGCTCGTGATCCAGAAGCGGGCTACATGTGTTGGTCAAAAGCCAATGCCCGATACACGTGGAGGGGTAGGGATAAGCGATCACTTGAGCTTAGGAGTTGGCCCGTACAGCCACTCTAGCCAAAAGGCGTAATCTTTGTGCACGACGTGTTTACTTGAATTGTAAAATCCATGTGTTTGTTTAGTAGCTCTGCTACCCATGCCTTGATGTACGTGTGCCTTGTTAAACTTGCTATCATGTCATACTTGTCGCATTTATTTAATTGTTGCATCCATACTTTAAAATGCCATGTCGTCGTACATTTTTAGAACTGCTAGGTTGCTTTACTTTCCTTTTAGTTTCCTTACACAAAGTCTTTGTAGACTTTGCTGACATGCGCCCTCGTCTCTTTGGGTGTCGCATGTTAGTTGCTGAGCCAGAGTCCGTTGTTGAGGACGAGGAGTTCGTGGACATTGAGCCTGGGTCCACAGCTGACGTGGAGTACGAGGACACCGGCGACCATTCGTAGAGTTTTCCTTCGTCGTTACTTTTGCTTAGTCTGTTGTTAGGTTGTCGGTGAGTAGCACATTTCTTTCTGTACGTTGTACTTTTGTTGGCCATGCTTGGGCCTTCCTCTTTTTCTTTCCAGCCTGGTGGCTTTTCTGTGATGTTGAAACTTATTTTTGGACATTCTGAGATTGGTTATTTTATGTCTCTTTCTTTATTATTATTTTTGTTCCATATCGCACTTGCAGGGACCTCTACTCGGTTTAAATCCAGACGCTTTACAGACTGGAGCCTCACAGCTCCAAGTCTGAGCGGACCTTCTCACGTCTCACCTCCATTTTAGGGAAGCGGGGCGTGACAGGTTTTGTTGGTGGCCCATGCAGGTCCACTGCAAATGCGAATTATCGGAACAACGATAATAATTATAGAATGTCCATTAAATAAATTAAAACATCCAAATCATAAGCCCTGAGTCTAAATTTCTTTTATCGTTTCATATGTCTTAGGTGGCTGATAGACGTGTTGCCCGAACATTTGTCTCAGCTTAGTAGGGAATCCATTAAATCAGGACCTTGGTAAGACTTAGTTAGATGTCTGTGCCTGCTAGTTAGAAGTCCCTGATTGTTAGCTAGACCCCTTGCTAGAAATTGTTATAATCGCCTTAGGGGTTACCTTAGTGGTTCTTGCCTAGCTCTGACCATATTAGACTTCTAGAAATTCTTTAGTCGTTCACTCGGGTTCATCGATTTTGGGCCCAGCAGAACGTAATTTTAATTTCTCTTAGGACCCTTCCCAGAAATCTCTATTACAGTTTAGTTCATTAGAGAGTCTTAGTGTTAAGTTTCTCTTGATCTTCAGTCGACCCGGTAATTAGAACCCCGCTTCCACCATTTTTTCCTGACCATTACACTTTCGTGTTATCGACAGTAGAACTCCATCGTAGCAGTTTCACTAAATTATTTTCCCTTCATATTTACGTTTTAATTGAATCACTTCCTTCCTTTCAAATCACGTGAATCTACATGTCACCATCGTCAATCATTGAAACTTTTCCATTACTATCCTGACCATTCGATGAATATTTTCAATGTTATCTATTTTGAATTTCTCTTCCGGTTTAAGTTAATTGAAAACATTCAACATGCGTTTAAGACTCCATACATTCTCCGAATTTCGAAATTTTTTTGTTGAAATCTTTAAAATTATTATCTTATCATATTTTCTAACCTATGTTTTCCACACTCGCGTAAATATCTTAATTTCTTCATATAAAGACATTTCGATAATTCAAAATACCATTTCCTCCTCTACTATATATAAACTACACAAGTTTAATTCAACAACTTATTTTACCTACTCCTAAATATTTTCCTATGCAAAAGAGAACTCCAACTTTTCAAGTATGACCATTTTATAATTTTAGTGTTTTAACTTATATCATTTACATCCTATTTCTGGTAACATATGAGGGTAATACTACATCTTTCTTCCCCACCTAGACATTCACAATTATATCCCAGTTTCACTTGATCAATTTATCTCCTTATCCTCACCTTAATCTGAAGTCGCTCCTTTCGATCTTGTTCGTTACGCTTTTGGTTTCGGTTTCCTTTCAATTGTAGTTTTCGTCGTTGACTGTGTCAACCTTAGCATAGTAGCGAGCCCATTGATTTTAATGTGATGTCGTTGTGGTGCATGTATAAGTAGAGTGTGTGGACCCGTGTGTGTGAACCCCGGCGTATCACTCACATATGAGTGTACTCCCCTGTAGTATATTAATGTTTGCCTATTGTGTGATATATACATACCCAGTGTTATTCATGATGTATATGAAGCTGTATGGATGAAATTAGTTATATATGTGAGGGTAGCTATGACACTTAGGAATGTCTGTATATATATGTTGGATATGGACGATATGAATACACCCATGAGGGGATGTATGAGGGTATACGGACCTCAGATGTCGCGTGCACGAAAGCGTGCACGAAGGGAACCTTTTCTCGTGTGAAAAGGACCACTCGATAAGTGGAAAAAGCCACTCGATAAGTGGAAAAAGTCACTTTATAAGTGCATAAAGGCACTTGATAAGTGAATGAAGAAGAGGATAAATGAATGTGCTAATATAGGCTAATAAGCTTATATTTAGTTATTTCCTACAATAACTACCCATAAAGCCTATAAATAGGACCCAAGGGTAAGGCATTCATACTACACTTTCCATGCCATAAGTTTGCATAAGGCATCTTATGTTCTTCTTCTCCCTTCCATTAAAATCCTCTTCTAAATAGAGATTTAGGCGGTGAAACTCTGCTTCGATCCTCCGTGACGAAGTACCGACCGTTGTGGCGAATCCGAGGGCGAAGTTCCGAGATTACGATGCTGCGTACGCAAGCGTAAGTCTCTACTTCATTATTCGATCCTAACATCCTTGTTTTGTCAGGATCAACATTGGTATCAGAGCCATACGGGTTCGCCCCGGTCAAACCGTCGCCCCGTCGAACCGATGAACGAGGCGTTGTCTTTTTCACGAATGGGTATCCTACCATTATGGATATGGTAGGAACGCTTCGTGACGGAGAGAACGCAGCGGTTGTTCTTTTCACGTTAGGGTCTTCTGTCATTACGGATATGGCAGGAACTCTCCGTGACGGGAAGAACCGACCGTTCATATCGCCAAGCTCGCACTCTTCATGGATGCCGAGTCCCATTCAAATGGGAATGGGCGCTCTCTTCATGTGGAGCGCGTAGTTTACGAATTTTAAAGTATGTTATTTTTCATTTTGGCACACGGCCATTAGAGAGTATCTACTTTCTCGACGAACGGGTGTCTCATCGGAGAAGAAGATGGTGGTTATTTCCATCGGAGAAGATGATTTTGGTGCATGATAACCATGCCATATGGGCTATGGAGGAAATGCATCCCCCCTCCCCATGCGGAGGGGGTTGGCTACTGCCAATAACTTCCACGGCCACCCTCCGGCGAGGGTGTGCGGCCAACCCCATGCAAGGGGGTGGCCGGTTATGGCCAAAGGGCCATGGCCGGCCATGGCCAGGCCGGCCCTGGCCGGCCACGGCCAGGGCCAGGGGGCCCTGGCCGTGGCCGGGGCCAGGGCCAGGGGGCCCTGGCCGGGGTCAGGCCAGGGCCCTGCTGGCCCTGGCAGAGGCCATGGCCGACGCCCTGGCCGGCCCTGGCAGAGGCCATGGCCAGGCCGGCCCTGGCAGTGGCCAGGGCCAGGCCAAGGCCAGCCCGGCCACTGCCAGTGCCGAGCCCTGGTCGAGCCCAGTTTCGAGCCCCGGTTGACCCTGTATTTGGCGGGGGGGTTTGCATGAATGAGACATGCATGGCTAACCCATACGGGGCCGACGGCAGTCGTCATGCGGCAAAATTCTCCTATAGGGGGGAGCGCATGGATCCATATGGGAGCCGGCGACGATGGCTTGCAGAAAGATCCCCAAAGGGGGGATCCGGCCTTGGCACGGCTACGGCTCATCCCCGGCAAATGGCCAGGAATTACCGAATATTTCGCTAGTATCATAAGGGTACTAGATTGAAATATACATTTTTGAAATTTACGTTTTCATGCGTTTTGAAAAATACGTTTTCAAAAACGCTTTTCCGCTGCAAAGTACTATAAGAGTACTTTTATTTGATAAAGTGATGGGGAAATATTGAAAGTTACTCTAGATGGTGATTGGAAACGTAGTGACCTTTCTGATTCTAGAGTAACATCTTCAATATTTTTCGAAAGTAACTTATCAAATTATAAATATCATTCCAAGTGGGAGTTGAAATTAGAACTATCCAAATGGGATATTCTATTATCATTTCAAGTGTGAATTATATTTTAAGAATTTTTATGCAATGTTTTTTGATCAAACCTTCGGTTTTGTGTCTTTTGCAGCATTTTAAAAGTAAAATGTCTTCCGCTTCAAAGAATATCGTCGCTGAGTTAAACAGAGGTGAAAAACTCAACGGCGATAATTACAAACTATGGTCCATCAAGATACAATACGTTCTAGAGGAGCAAGAAGTGCTCGAAACTCTAAAGAACGTAATGATTGAACCCGAGTTGGACACTACAGCCCAACACAGACGAGACAAGGAAGCTTTTGATGCTTGGTCTCGGAAGAACAAGATAGCACGCATTACGTTATTGAGCAGTATGGCCGATGACATAATGCGCATCTTCCGAGAGCCTGACTTAGCCATGGACATATGGTCCAAGCTTGAGGAGAAGTTTGGTGGCACATCGGTGTCCAAACTTCGTTCTTTAACTATAAGATTTGATTCATACAAAAAGCGTCCAGATCATTCCATGGGGAAACATCTGCGACATATGGCGAATCTTATCTCAGAGTTAAAGGATGCAGGTCATGTGCTCACTGATGAGCAACAAATCCAAGCAGTCATACGTTCCCTACCAAATGGGTGGGACCAAATGAAGATGCATCTCACTCACAATGAGAGCATCAAGACCTTCAGCGATGTTTCCAAGCACCTCGAATTAGAGGAAGAGCGGCTTGCGGCTGCCAAACCAAGTGCAGAAGTGCACATGATTGCTAGTTCCTCACACGGGGGAAAGAAACTGAAAGATCGTTCGAAGTCTACTAATGAACGTAATAAGCAACCTGAGTCTACCAAGAAACCCAAACATAAGGGTGGGCACAAGAAATGGCACAAGAAGAAAGACTTGAAGAGGATCAAGTGCTTCAAGTGCAACAAGCTCGGTCACTATGCTCGTTCATGTACGAGTGGAGGCGACGAGGTAACTTGTAATTATACTAGTTACATATGTGTTTCTAGTTCAATATTTCTTGTGGAATCTAATCCATTTTGGATAATTGATTCAGGTGCCACCGACCACATAGCAAGGGACAGACGGTCCTTCGTGGAGTATCACTGGATATCCCAAGGAACGAAGTGGATCTATGTAGGAAACAACACACGTGTTGAAGTGAAAGGCGTTGGGACTTGCAAGCTAGTCTTGGACAACGGCCGCACTCTCCTACTTCATGATGTTCACTTCGCTCCAGATATTCGAAGGAATATAATATCTGTGGTCGTGTTAATGGGTCTTGGTTATAGCTGGTTTTTTCATGATTGTAAAGTGGATTTGTTTTGTAATAATTCCTTAATTGGTACTGGGTATGTATTCAAAGGATTTATTGTATTAAATACAATGTATGACTCTTCATTTGGTAATGAAAATTTCCTTGTTACAAATTCTTCGACTTATGAGTCCGATGTAATTTGTTGGCACGCAAGGCTTGGTCACATTGGACCAACGCGTATGGATAGACTTGCCAAACGTGGCCTTCTATCCAATGTTTCAAAGGTCGAAATGTCGACTTGCGAACATTGCCTTGTAGGAAAATCTTGTCGCAAGCCGTTTGGAACCGGCACAAGGGCCGAGGTTCCATTACAGCTCATCCATTCGGACATATGTGGTCCGATGAATGTCAAGACAAGACGCGGGAAGTCCTATTTCATCACTTTTATTGATGACTTCACCCGATTCGGTCATATCTATTTGATATCCCACAAAATTGAAGCATTAACCTGCTTTAAAAACTATATGAGTTTAGTAGAGAATCAATTAGATCGCAAGATTAAGGTCTTACGAACCGATAGGGGCGGTGAATATCAATCAACAAGTTTTAAGGAACTTTGTGATGAAAAGGGCATAGTACATCAGGTAACTATGACTTATACTCCTCAACAAAATGGTGTTGCTGAAAGGAGGAATAGGACTTTAATGGAAATGGTCCATTCAATGATGGCGCAAGCTAACTTGCCAATCACCTTTTGGGGTGATGCATTATTGACGGCAACTTTCATTTTAAACCGCGTACCCTCGAAATCAGTTAGCTCCACTCCTTATGAGTTGTGGAACCAAAGGTCTCCTGACTTAAACATTTTAAAACCTTGGGGATGTGCATCCTACGCACATATTTCCTCCCATAAGTATGGCAAACTTGGGCCAAGGGGAAGGAAATGTATCTTTATACGATACGCAGAAAACTCCAAAGGTTATGTTTTCGTTAGTCAGGAAGACAATGGAGGTCTAATTGAGTTTGAGTCGAGGGATGTCACTTTCTTGGAAAACGAGTTTCCAAGACAGGGCGAGATAAGTCAGGACTTATCTCTATTTGAGATTAATGATCAAGAAGGATTACCTCATTCGAGTGGGAGAATTCTTGGTGAAGAAGAAAATACGTTTCAAACTTCACCAATAGATGATACGAATGACACTAATCCTATTCCATACGGGAATAATGATCCAAGTGGGAGCATTTCTAACGACATTCCAAGTGGGAGTGATATTAGAATTGATCTAAATTCGAGTCAACAAGGACTTGAAGAATCTCAAATAAGACGTAGTAGTCGTACAAGGTTGGCTCCTCTAAGATTTGAGGATGAATTTCCGCAAACCTTTATGACTTTACTACAAGATGATGACGAGCCTGCTACTTTCAAACATGCCGTATCATGCCCTGCGAAAGACAAATGGATGGAAGCGATGAAGGAAGAGTTGGAATCCATGAAAGTTAACCAAGTCTGGGACTTAGGTGACTTACCCAGAGGACGTAGAGCTATTGGGAACAAATGGGTTCTCAAGATCAAGCATAAGGCTGATGGCTCTATAGACAGATATAAAGCTCGTCTTGTCGCGAAAGGTTTTTACGCAACAGGAAGGGATATGCTACGAAGAGACCTTCTCGCCTGTTGTTCGTTTTACCTCGATTCGCCTGATTCTAGCTATGGTAGCTTGCTTAGACCTCGAATTACATCAGATGGATGTAAAGACTGCCTTTCTCAATGGAGAATTGGACGAGGAGATCTATATGGAACAACCAACAGGGTTTGTAAAAGAAGGAAACGAACATAAGGTTTGTAAACTTCGTAAGTCCATATATGGTCTTAAGCAATCCTCGAATTACATCAGATGGATGTAAAGACTGCCTTTCTCAATGGAGAATTGGACGAGGAGATCTATATGGAACAACCAACAGGGTTTGTAAAAGAAGGAAACGAACATAAGGTTTGTAAACTTCGTAAGTCCATATATGGTCTTAAACAATCCTCGAGGCAATGGTATATACGATTTCAAGAAGTTGTCTTATCAAATGGTTTTTCCATGCTTGATGAAGACAACTGCGTATATATCAAGAGGATTAAGAGCAAGTACGTTATTATGTCTCTATATGTAGATGACATTTTAATAGCCGGAAATGACAAGGGCTTTGTGATGGATATCAAGGCTTGGCTTTCATCAGTTTTTGAGATGAAAGACATGGGAGAAGCCGCATATATCCTTGGAGTTAAGATTTCAAGGAATCGTTCGAAGAAACTTTTTTCTCTTTCACAAGAGACTTATATAAAGAAGGTTCTAGAACGTTTTAATATGCAGGACTGTAAGTCCATTGATATTCCAATAAGCATATACGATAATTTATGTCTGAAGATGTGTCCTAAGAACCAAAGGGAAAAAGGAAATTATGGAAAAAGTTCCATATTCCAGTGCAGTTGGTAGTCTTATGTACGCTATGATGTGTACAAGACCGGACATCTGTTTTGCCGTTGGAATGGTAAGTCGTTACCAATCCAATCCAGGGCAAACACACTGGAAAGCGATTAAAAGGATGATTTTGCAAAAGAATGTAACAAGAACAAGAAGGTAGACATAAGATACATATCTACGCATGAGATGATAGCGGATCCGCTTACGAAGGCGATCCCCAGAGATGTGTTTTACAAACACTTATCATCTCAAGGATTGCGTAAGAGCTGAGTTGTATCAATGTATATTCCCATGTCTACGAAAGATCAAATTTAATAAAAGAATAAGTTTCTTTTCAACATTGCATATGAATTTCTTGAAAATGTTTGTGTACATTTTTTTAATCTCGGCTGGTTTTCTAGTATGTCGGACAGATTGAGGTTGGCTCTCTCACATGAGCAACCGCCTTTATTATATCAGACGGATAAAATAAAGATGAGACCTGTTTAAAGTCAAAATCGTCAGACGGATGATTTAGAGTCATGACTTAAACAAAATGGTGGTATGAAAGATCTGCATCATATGGATGCTTTCAAAAGATCTAAGAGGATTTTGAAATCCTATCTGTCTTATGCGGGATGTGGGTTCAAAAGATTATTTGAGTAGTAAAAGGGACTCAAAGTCAGACATTGTGGTGTCTTGTTATCATCCTTACAACATCATTAAGACATATGTTCCCTGGGAAAGGAGTGATGTTGTAATATGTATTCATACTATGTATGCATTTTGACCATTGGGTTAAAATAGTAATTGTGTTTACTATTATGTGAGACCCAAAGACCACATGGGTCTTAACTCGTTACCATTATGGACTCTAATTGGTTCCTTTAGATTTGACTAGGTGATTGCTATCTTAGCATGTTGCTTATGGACTATGGTCAATTCGGTCCGACGGGGCATGTTAGAAAAGCGAGTCAAGTCAAGATCGAAAGGATCGCAAGAAGAGGAAGATTAATTTCATATTCACAATTGGACTTTAAAGATTCAAATCTGGCCAGCCAATTGTAATCCAGATGGGATTCAATTGTTGAATATAAAGTATAAGAAATGTGAAGAAATAATCTAGGGTAAAGCATGCGTTGATCTACTCAACTTTGCACCTCGATGGGTGTTGTGTATCTCTAACAAGTGCACAATAGCGGACTCTATGCGCATGACGGTCACACGACCTATTTCTCGGTATGATAAACAGAAGAGTTAAAGGAAAAGATGTTTCCTTATAATCCCCTCAAGTGTGAGTGGGAGATGTTGGATATGGACGACATGAATACACCCATGAGGGGATGTATGAGGGTATACGGACCTCAGATGTCGCGTGCACGAAAGCGTGCACGAAGGGAACCTTTTCTCGTGTGAAAAGGACCACTCGATAAGTGGAAAAAGCCACTCGATAAGTGGAAAAAGTCACTTTATAAGTGCATAAAGGCACTTGATAAGTGAATGAAGAAGAGGATAAATGAATGTGCTAATATAGGCTAATAAGCTTATATTTAGTTATTTCCTACAATAACTACCCCTAAAGCCTATAAATAGGACCCAAGTGTAAGGCATTCATACTACACTTTCCATGCCATAAGTTTGCACAAGGCATCTTATGTTTTTCTTCTCCCTTCCATTAAAATCCTCTTCTAAATATAGATTTAGGCGGTGAAACTCTGCTTCGATCCTCCGTGACGAAGTACCGACCGTTGTGGCGAATCCGAGGGTGAAGTTCCGAGATTACGGTGCCGCGTATGCAAGCGTAAGTCTCTACTTCATTATCCGATCCTAACGTCCTTGTTTTGTCAGGATCAACAATATATATATATATACTAGTCATAACCCGTGCCCGTGGGCACGGATCATTTATGATTTTCCTCCGCGAAATTTTTGTTCCCCCGAAAATTATTTCCACAGCCAAAATTGCGCAGAACAACAAATTAGTGTAAAAATATTTATCGACACAGGCGCCTACGGCGCGGAACAACAAATTTGACGCAGGCGCCTACGGCGTGGAACAATAAATTAGGGTAAAAAAATTTAACGGACGCCCATTATTTCCACAGCCAAAATTGCACGGAATAACAAATTAGCGTAAAAATATTTAGCGGCACAGGCGCCTTCGGTGCGAAACAACAAATTCGGCGCAAGCGCCTTCGGTGGAAAAATTATTCTCATCTTGTTGTCCCAGAGGTCGAAGAGACGGTGACCTCACGTTGAGGGAGACATCATTCGATCTGCATCATTAAGTGCTAGTTAAATTTTTTTCCCAAATGAATTAATTGCGTGCACTCTGCTATTTCTCAGAAACGTTCATTCCCCAAAAATTTTCATTTCCACAGAAATTTTCATTTCTCAAAAATGTTTTTCCCTCGAAAACTTTCCACAAAATCTTATCTCAACCATTTATTACTCAACATTAAATCTCATTTGTTCTTCCTCGGGCACGGTTCATTTAAGATTTTTTTCCCGTTAAATATTTATTCCACAAAAAATTATTTCCACAGCAAAAAATTTAAAAGAACAAATTATCGTAAAAATATTTAGCGGCACAGACGCCTTCGGCGCGGAACAACAAATTCGGCGCAAACGCCTTCGACACGGAACAACAAATTTGGCGTGAACGCCTTCGGCACGTAACCACAAATTCAGTGCAGACACCTTTGACCCGGAACAACAAATTAGCGTTAAAAAATTAAGCGCGGACGCCTTCGGCGTAGAAAAAGACATCATTATGGTTTGAAGCTAATCACACATAAAACAAAAGGGGTTGCTTTTCTTTTGTACCCCAATTCAGGGACATATGCTTGTCTTTTAATCGAAATGCAGAAAACAGTTTGTATGGAGTCTAGGGACTTCAATTGATTATTAAGTTTTGATAATATTTTTTCCATTTATTATCAGTCAAAATTTTAATGCCAAGATGCACGCTATTTGCGTGCATTAGTCCCAAAAATTGTGCGTGCTAAGTGAATGCTTTTGAATATTAACTAACAAAAAAATTGCTTAATTATTTAATTGACCACTTAAACCTCCCTCCTTTCAAGGAAAAGCTTTTAAATGGGTCCTGCCCTTAATTATTTAATTGACCACTTAAACATCAAAGGAGTATCATGAATCTCAGTAATTTGCCTGCACTGCATTATCTCTTAGTTGCATATAATCATCTATTCTTTACACACTGTAAATAAAAGAAAAGGAACAAAGTTGGTTGGTAAAAACAGGAGAATATGATCCATCTCCGATTGACAAAAGGGGAGCAGTTCTTGATGTCATCTGTTTGCCGTTGTGCTGCCCTCGACCTACCATATGTTAGAGAAGAATTGTTTCACAAAATCTTCGTCGTCATCGATGTCATCGCCAAACTTCTTCTAATCCCTGAAGACCATATCCTCTTTACCACATGAAAGCATGTACATAGAATGCTACCTAAAATGAACACGGCAATAACAAAAGTCCATGAAAACAACAAAACATTACCCCAAACACATCACTGTATGCATTTGCCTATATGTAATAATACTCATGAAACATGAACACTTCTATGTAAATCCCATCAAGTTGTTGATGCGGCTGTCATTGCATGTTTAGAAGAAATATTGGATAATGAGAATTTATCTGCAAATAATCAGAATCTCCATGACAGAAGTTGTCAATAACTGAGAAATATAAAATAAGCATTATATCACTTTAATATAGTAGCATCATAAAATTTGATACAGTTAGCCAAATAAAATTAATATACTTGCTTTGTAAGCAATGAACTTCACATTCGAATACTGTCCCGAAGAACAAAACAACAGAATTTAAAAAAAAACCACAAATCATGAGTTAAGCAACAATCAAGTAAAATTTAAGATATTGACCATGCTTCTCAATGATGGATCTATAATGAAGAAATGCATAGGCAGTAGAAGCAGAAAAAAGCATGAGAAGCAAACGATAACTAAAATCAGGCAACATTCACTAAATGATAATTATAAGTACCATTCAGTCAAATTGAATGAAAATTCTAAGCAAATAGTTGAGATAACTATTCATATGATAACCGAAATCATACATATTACAATATATTTTGGAATTTCTTGCATTATGTTCCCAATTGAAGTCTTGACAAAAGAGCTGAATTATGCATTCATGGCTTAATCCATTCAACTAATTCGAAGAAGAGCACATATATTTTATCACAAACCAAGGACCTTGATATGCTCAATAAAGATAATATTTTGGAACATCATATGATATACGTGTCCCTAAAACAATGTTGAACTAACAATCATCACAATTCTCCTTCAAATCCAATGCATCCACCATTTCCACTCGTTCATGTTTATGAATCACACACCAATTTGGCGATTGCACTGCTCACATCCACTTGAAATGATCCGCATTGGCCTAGTCCTCCATCTCCACATCAAGACTCAAACTCCACAAATCCTCGTCAATCCCACCGAACATCACCCCGTTAGAAATAAATCAATATGCTCTGTTTACACATGCAAATTCAAATGAAATTTACAAATAGGCATTTTGAAAGAGGTTAAACCCAAAACAAACCCGCAAGGTTTTTCCCATACTCACCGTGGTATATGACACTTCATCCTATGCGAGACCCTCTGATGAATTGCTTCTTATTTTCCCACAGCTCTTCCTTCAGCTTCAAAAGCTTCGTAAACAGAAAAATCTCAGCCGATTCAATTTAAGTTTATATTTAAGTTTATATGCAACAGCAAGCCCACTGAAAAATAACCAAAAAATGTTAAATACATACTTGATTGCCATTGATTTGATGTGAATTTGATTGAACAAATAACAACAAAAAGAACATTAAATCTCATCCTATTCGATTTAAGTTTAAAAGCAGCAGCAAGCCCAACAAACAACCAAAAAATGTTAAATACATAACTGACTGCCACTGATTTGATGTGATTTGGATCAAACAAATAACCAAAAAATGTTGAATTCGCATTTACATCCTAACTGCAACTGATTTGATCGAACATGAAACAATAGAAAAAGATACAAATTTGCACATTTGCAGTAAATAGGAACAAAATTTAAGAACATGTGAAGCAATTAGAAGGGGTAAATGCTTATACAAACAGGGCCTAAAAGAATGAAGCTATTACATTTTTGAACCTGCTACAGACAGGGGTAAAGGCTATTACAAACAGGGCACATAACATTGCTTTCAAAAAACAGTTACTTTTGAACCTGCTACATTTTCTTTACTGAAGGGGTAAAGGCTTGTACAAACAGGGCCTGAACAAAAGCAGAGCAAAAGCAAACAATATGAAAAAAAATTCTAGATATTAAAGCCAATAGGGTTCTTTCCATACAGATCACGGCTTGGAATCATTAAACAATGAACATGCATCAAGCAGCAAACTTCACATCCTTAAAAAATTTAAGATGGGCAATCAAGTTAACATCACAATGATCCAAAATTGAATTCCTTTTGATGATTTGAACGACAGGATCAACAATCTTATCATCGAGCCACTGCATCAAAATCGCCATTCTGATTATTCCGATTAAAAGTCGAACCTTCTGCAATTAAGCCCCAAAAGAAAAAATTGCCCTTTTTGTTCCCTGATAACTACTTTACCAAACACTTTACATGATCTTGTGTCAAAATTCAAAAGAAAACACTCAATGAATGCAAGAGTGGTAATTTCTATATAGGACAACATAAATGGCCAAGTCCACTATATCAAAATCCCACATGTATAAGAAAAATAGCCAAGGAAATGGAAAGCAATCAAAAGATCAGGGTCATAGGAAACAGTTACTTTTGAACCTGCTACATCCATGTCTACATGATTCACGCCATGGATTGCTTCTGGGGGTGACTGAATGAGGATATCATCTTTTGAAGAAGAATGCATATACTTGCAATCTGCAAAAGAATCAAATAATTCCATTTAGTTGTTTTTCCAAATGAATTCATTGAAATACCTTCACCATCAACTCTTCCATTAGAAGCTGGTATTGAACGCTGCTGGAAAAAGCTTTCTCATTTTAAATGTACTCCTTTGGGTCCTTCGCCGTGTGTAACAAATCTTCCGGTTGTGGAAAGACAGCTTCATTTTTACATCTGATAAAAAACTTCAACTTGACACAGCATGATACATACACAAATAAGCAATAGCCAATAATCAGAATTCCGACATCACTATAAGCAAGCACGTGATAATCAAAATCACGCCACAAAACAAATAACGAAAAAATGTTAAATTCACATCTACATACTAACTGCAATTAATTTGTTCGAACCTGAAACAATAGAAAAGATACAAATTTGAACATTTGGTATAAATAGGAACAAAATTTAAGAACATGTGAAGCAATGTGAAGGGGTTAAGGCTTGTACAAACAGGGCCTATAAGACATGAAGCTATTACATATTGCATTCAGAAGCCCGACAGGAAAAAAAGTTATTTTTGAAATAAAGAAACCAGACCTCACACAAATGATTTTCAATTGACCTTCCAACATTCTACAACCAAACAAAGGTATAATTTACAACATTATTATTATAAATTCACCAGCTCGTCAACCACCCACACAAAACACACATTTTTGATCATAAGCATGAAAATAAAGCAAAAAACCATCGACTTGAACATCAACTTTAACCGTGTCAAAACAAAAATTCACATGGCTTGTAATCGCCATGGGCGAGATTTGGTGATGGCCGGAGGTATGAAGAGCTATTGGCTAAAGGCAACTACTTGCTGGAATATTAAGATTATTTAATACATCAATTTTTCAATTAGTAGCAATGTTTCCTTATATCTATTGCTAGCTCCATCATGATTATATCCATAAAGTCCGGTTGTCGTATCAGGTTGTGGTTTCTGTATAGTGTTTATCAATTATTCCAGAAGTTAGTATATGAAGTAGCTAGTTTTTCCAGATTTGGTCCGCACTCCGAACTAATGGATATGAATTAAGTGAAAGCAAGTGTTGTCATGTGTGTTAGAATCTTGATGTTAAATCTGGAACTGCCTTAGTAAAGAGCTCCTCCTATTGAGGAAAAGGGAACATGCTTTAAGAAATGTTATAATCTGTCCAAACTCTCTAATGTTTGTCAGTAAAAATGCTAAATATATTTAACTACATGAATAAGTGAGGCATGAGACTCGAATCTATGTAGTTGGCAATTTTCTTTTACAGGGTACTGTAGAGGGACTCGAATCTATAGGCGAGTAGAGGAACAAAATTTAAAAACATGTGAAGCAATGAGAAGGGGTAATGTCGAGATCCATCAAGGTCCATCAGCAAGGAGAAGGATTTAGAATTAGGGTTTGGATTGCCGTACCTTGAAGAGATCCATCGGCGAGAGTAGGCGGCGTCCAGAGGTCTTCTCAGTATCTGCGAGCAGAGAAGGGGTAAAGGCGAATCAAATTTTTCTGGCGAGATCATGAGATCCTTCGAATTCGTTTGTGGAGATCAGATCGTTTGGTGAGATCAGATCAAATTTGTGAAAATGTAATTCGTTTGGAGATCGAATCAGATCAAATTTACTTGAGAACTTACTTGAAATTGCTGTTTTGGTGGAGATCCCTGGTGATCGGATCAAATTCGCTGTTTTGATGAAGAACTTACTTGAAATTCGCTGTTTTGGTCGGATCAAATTCGCTGGAAATCATGGAAATCTTCAAACGTGAAGCAAAATTGAAGGGGGATCAGAAGTTTACTCCTAAAGCAAACAGAGAGAGTGTGTGATGGAGGGAGACGAATGAGGGGCTTCGAAATCGGTGCTGATGTGTCTTGGTCAGAGAGAGAGACTTTTATTAATGAGAGAGAGACTTTTATCAAATTCGCCAGAAAGCTTTTCCCCTGCGATTTGAGATCTTTGCTCTTCCCCAGAAAGCTTCTGAAAATTTTGTTTATTTTTTCAAAGCGTGCTGATGTCTTTACCCAAAAAATGTTGGACCCATGAATATCAAAAATATGTTTAAAATTTAATCCTAACCGTTCATCATCCAAGATTAAATCCTGGCCGTCTTTTATCAACCAGTTTGTCCTAGTCAGCTTGTCCTAGTCAGCCCTAGGATTCAAAAATCGCTGTCAAATGTATAATATAATATATATATATATATATATATATATATATATATATATATATATATATATATATATATATATATATATATATATATATATATATGAAATTGTATTGGAGTATAGACTGGTAGTGTATGTAGTTTGAAGATACTTGTGAATATTTGATATGTATATATATATATATATATTAGTAAGTCAGGTGAATTTTAGGTGTAATGATAATATGCGTACTTATAGTTAAGTGAGTAGGCTTATTATATGACCTATATGTTAGTATGTGTGAGTGTGTGCTCGTACGTAGATATGTATTGTGCTTAGACGTAAGTAGATATGTATTTGCTGCATGAGTATATATGTGATATACATATGGTAGTAGGATTATAATTTTGGTTGGTACTGCTTGCTTTTACGGGATGTTGTATGTGTATATACCATGAGGTATACACGACTAATGTGTATCTTAATTATGTATGGATAAGTAGATGTATTGGTATACTAATTATAGGTAGATGGATATGGTGTGAATATATATGTTATGTGTGCGTGACTATACGATGAATGCATGTATTAGGGAGTGTATTATAATTATACGTGTGCTGATGTCTGTAATATTATTATGGTATATAAAGTAATTGAACTATGTTGGTGTTACCTGACTAAATATTAAGTGTGATTGACATTATGGTATGTATATGGTTATATTGGTAGATGTGTATACATTGGAGTGGTATTTGTATAGGTATAAATACCGTGTAACGTATATAGAGTATTCTGATATGTGTTTTGAGTCTCACTCAAGCTTGAGTGGGTATACTCTAAGTATATTGGTACATATGTCTGTGGTTTGTGTGTAGTACCATGAATATAGCGATGGATGATGTATGTATAGTGATAGGATTGTTTGTGCCTGGTTGTGTTACGCACATGATTGTGGGTCGCTATACCAGAATATAGTTATAGGTGTTGGTCTTGTGGTATAGTTATTTACTAAGGACTTGCCTGTGTGAACGTATGTGTGCTAGCTAACTAGGTGTGTAGATGTGCTGAGTATATAGTGGTGTGATTGGTATGTATGTATGAAATGTTAGCGTGTGTTGGTGTGCACCATACACGGGCAAGTATGTGCTTAGTTAAAGGTATTGGTGACTATAGTATGAGTGGCGTGTCGCGAATATAGTTATAGGACCGTATGTGATGTGAATATATGGTGAAATATTTGCATGCATTTGAATGACTGTGAAATTATAGTAGTGGTGAATGTATATTAGATATAGTAAACTTGATTTAATAATGGTATGGTGTGACTACATGTGTTGATGTGTTGGCATTGGATGTACACTAGGAGATATAGGGAGTAGTGTATCCTCATTGTTTTGTTCATAGGTAGTTATCTAAACGTGGAGTATTACGATGGTATCTGCTGGTGTGAACTATTTAATTGGTTGTGAGTATGTGCACCATGGTATGTAATAAGTGTTTAATAGTTATATAGGGATGTACGTGACTATATGAATGATTGAAATATGTATATGAATTTGACTGGTTATGATAGGTGTAAGTGTGTAATGTGGGTGAATAGATACATGTTAGTAGAGTTATTGTTTGACTACCTAGTGCATATATAAGCACTTGTGATGACTATACATAGTTTGAATTATAGTGTGATGTGATTGGGATAGCTATTAGTCTGGCTAGAGATATAATTATAATTAGGAAGTCCGAGGACGGACTTTATTCTAAGGTGGGTAGGATGTAACGGTCGGTATTCACTATTCGTAATACGGCTGTGCGTATAGCAATTTCGGGTACCTAATTGATTTTGTTGCTTTGTATGTAAGTCGTGTTGTTGAGTTGATAGGGCCGTAGCACCTTGGTTGCATCCTTAGCAAGCCAACCCCGACGTGTGCCCAACTTGGGATTACTGTCGCCTTGGACCCCGTATCCTTTGTACGCTTTTCGTGCACGTGGTCTTGTTCGTGCACGTATTTATTTTAGACATTGTCTATATCCGAACCCTATAGTGTGATATGCCGTTGTGACCATCTCGAAGAGTATTAAATTGTGGAATTAATTTGGAACGTCATTTCACGGGTCATTCTCCCACGATTTGACCTTGTTTGATGAGACGTCGCGATTTTCACTTTTGTCGTAAGGCCTTTTTATTTTTAGTTTCGTTTCTCGTCGTCGAAATTGTGATCCGTCTTCTCTGTCTTCTTTCTCTCGTCGTCCCGGTCACCCCAGTATTTATTTCACAATTTTTGGGCTTTGTTTGACCTGCTTGCACTTTTGACCCAACCTATTACATTTTTTAGCTCTAAGTTCACTTGGATAAATTCTTAATAATTTCTTAATGATAATAATTTTTCCTAATATAAATTCTATTATTATACTCATCCAAATTCATGTTGACTTAGCCTATTTTTTCCCATTTTGGCCACACAGCACACGCCCTTGGCCGCACCCATGCGTGTGAGAGAGTGAGGGAGGGATCCTGTGCTTTGATTTTGGGTTATATAATAATAATAAATTCTAATAAAATAAAACCCTAACTACCTCAGCCTACCCTACCCCACGTTAAAGCCCATGCCCTATAGAGTAGCCTAGGGTTGCTGCTTCTCAGAAAAACCAACACAGCCGCCGGCCCTAATGAGTTTCACGCAAACACATCAAAAAAAATAAACCCCGAGAGCCCTTCACTGATCTCTCCGACCCTAAACCCCGATCCCCGACCTTCCTCCGCCTCACTGCGCCGATGTGGGCCCCGACCCTTGCCGGACTCTGCCCCGATCGCCGACGTGCACGCTGCGTGCGTGGTGTTCACAACAGCAGGACGCAGCAGCAGCAGAACACCCCGCACCGCCGCTCTTCTTTGTTCTCCGGCCAAGTCACCGTCGCCGACTGCCCTCACCTCGTCGTCGACCACCCCTCCTCCCTAGCTGCTGCTGTGGGGCCCCCTAGCTGCCGCAGGCCGCTGTAAGTAGCAGCAAACCGCAGCTGCAGCTGTACGCCGCCGCCGCGAGTTGCGCCGCCGCAGGCCGCCGCTCCCCTCCGCCGTGGGTCCCCTCTGCCCCATATGCAGTTATCTTAGCCCTCAGGCCGCAGCAAGACTTGAAACAGCGATATCACTCGCTGTTTTGCGTTTTATCAACGTGTCGTCGCGTCGTTTCGTCGCTTCGCCATCCCCTCACTGTTGGAGACTTCCGACAGCCCCTTACTGCTCCTAGGGGTGCTTTCCGACGTCACGAACGTCTCCTACGACGCTCAACGTCGTAGACCTTGCGTGCGTCAAACCGTTTGTCCCGGTTAGTTGATACGGCTTCCCGGAAGCCGTAGAAATGCCTACCGGCACCCTACTCGCTGTTGTAATCTTGATCGCTGATCTGGACGCTGCCTAAGAATTGGCGAGCATGGAATCTTGTTTGGAATCTGGATTTGGAGCACGTTCGATTTATTCCAACCACTGGCATCGCTACCCGACGCCAGTGTAGCTTTCACGTCGTGTTGAGTTAACGTTCTGCACTCTTAGGACCCACAACCCAACCCTGTTAAACAAGATAAAAATCGGTATTTTGGTTGTCTAATAATTCACTAATGAAGATAACTTAAATTGGGACTGTAGGCTGGAGGATCCGAGAACATAGGTAGACTGGACTGGTTGGACGATATTTGCTGGACGTTTGAATTCAGGCAAGTGAAACTTGCCAGATCTTTGTTTAGGCCGTGCTTTAGGCCGTTTCTTGTTTTAGGCGTAAAAGAGACTAGGCGACGAAATGATACTCGCCTAGACGCAATTTTAAGATCTAGCTTGACAACGAAGCTAGATCTGTCACTCTGCCATGTCAATCTTGCATATCTGCATGTCACGTTTAATTTCATAACTGTATGTTCAATACTTGTGCTCTGCCTGTCATGTTTAAATTCCTTATATGTACGCATTTAAATTACAACTTGCCATGTCATGTCATCCATGTTTGAGTGTTGCATTCGTAGCACACGCTACTATAGTTGTACTTCCTTGTTCAGGCTAGGCACCTGCGCTGCAGGCACAACCCTATGCCAATTACACTTCCTGGCTCGTGATCCAGAAGCGGGCTACATGTGTTGGTCAAAAGCCAATGCCCGATACACGTGGAGGGGTAGGGATAAGCGATCACTTGAGCTTAGGAGTTGGCCCGTACAGCCACTCTAGCCAAAAGGCGTAATCTTTGTGCACGACGTGTTTACTTGACTTGTAAAATCCATGTGTTTGTTTAGTAGGTCTGCTACCCATGCATTGATGTACGTGTGCCTTGTTAAACTTGCTGCCATGTCATACTTGTCGCATTTATTTAATTGTTGCATCCATACTTTAAAATGCCATGTCGTCGTACATTTTTAGAACTGCTAAGTTGCTTTACTTTCCTTTTAGTTTCCTTGCACAAAGTCTTTGTAGACTTTGCTGACATGCACCCTCGTCTCTTTGGGTGTCGCATGTTAGTTGCTGAGCCAGCGTCCGTTGATGAGGACGAGGAGTTCGTGGACATTGAGCCTGGGTCCACAGCTGACGTGGAGTACGAGGACACCGGCGACCATTCGTAGAGTTTTCCTTCGTCGTTACTTTTGCTTAGTCTGTTGTTAGGTTGTCGGTGAGTAGCACCTTTCTTTCTGTACGTTGTACTTTTGTTGGCCATGCTTGGGCCTTTAGACTCTTTTTCTTTCCAGCCTGGTGGCTTTTCTGTGATGTTGAAACTTATTTTTGGACATTCTGAGATCGGTTATTTTATGTCTCTTTCTTTATTATTATTTTTGTTCCATGTCGCACTTGCAGGGACCTCTACTCGGTTTAAATCCAGACGCTTTACAGGCTGGAGCCTCACAGCTCCAAGTCTGAGTGGACCTTCTCACGTCTCGCCTCCATTTTAGGGAAGCGGGGCGTGACAAGTGTGTGAAAACAGAGAGCTGCGAATTTTAGAATGAATTTTACGTATTTAATTTTTAGACTTAAAATGTTTCTGGAAAAAGTAAGCGTCTGATCGAGATGAGACCAGCGTCATTGGATCCAGAATATTATTTTCGATTTTCTGGAGCTAGCCTCACATTTTTCTGAGGCTTAAATATTTAGTTATGAATTTAATACCATAAAACCCTATTATTTAATTTCGAAAATACGAAAATACGCGTATTTATAAGAGTATATACGTATTAAAAATATTACAATAAACTTTGAAAAAACATAACTTGAAAACTAAGTATCGGATCGAGACGAAACTGGCGCCTACACATTCGTGACGATGGCGCAGATCTTCTGGTGGTATCCGTTGTTTCGTCCGATGCCTACATCAAAAATTCAATATTCTTATTAATTATATTAATATTTTATAAGTTGTTGTTTGGGTTCGTTTTGTTTCTTAGCAAAGTAGCAAAGGCTTGCTGTTATATAAATTTTTTAAAAAAACTAAAACTCACGTCCTGTCTTCATTTGCTAATTGCGTGAGCTGTGCTTTCTGTGGGAGGTTTACGCGCGTCTGTGACTATAGAGGGAGGGGGGCGGCCACGGGTGGAGGCAGCCGGTCGGAGGGATGCGTGCGACGGTGGGAAAAGGCCGACGGTGCTCTTGGAGGTGGCGGAGGACGTCGTCGCTGGTGGCGAAGAATTCGCAGGAGCACGGTGGCGGTCGTGCTTCGAGCTGGGCGGCGCCTCGTCGGAGTAGAGGACGAGAGTGGTGCACGGATGGATCTGAACAATAGTGTAAAATAATGATAAAATAATGGTGGAGTGTATTAATTCAGATCCAAGAACAACAGATCTGAACCACTAGGGAGGTGGGTTAAATGTGGGTAGTTAGGGTGTTGGATCTCACCCACATCATACGGTGGGTTTAAGGGTGTGGGTGAGGGGGTTAATTAGGGGTAGATCTAGGGTATTGATTAGGGGTAAAAGTAATTAGATAACAGTAATTAGTAAAGGTGATTATTAATAGTAAAAGTAATTAGTGAATGTAATTAGCAAAACCGTAGGAATACAAACTCGTTTTCACAAACGACTCCGAAAAATTAGAAAACATACCCACGGGATCATATCACCGTGAGGATCACGAATACAAGATCCATTTCGGGGGTTGAGCTACAGGGATACTAGTTTTAGGCCAACGTTTAGAAAGCAGGTTTGTGGGTTCTAGGTTGAAATGACATCAAAAAATTACGAAATTAATATGGGGAGCCCTAAATGATCATAGGATGCTACTGTAGAAGTTTGAAAATGTTTTGAAAATGTTTGAATAGAGAATTAATTCGTTAAGTCAAAACAGTAATTATTGAAAATGAATTTTTTATCGAAATTGTTTTGAGTATTTGAGGAAATCTGAAATTACTGAAATACAATATAATAAGTCTAGTGCTTAAAATATTTTTATAAGAATTTCTTGAAATCATTTAAAACTCCTGATCAACCACTACAAAATACCTTTTAAAATGAAATTACGTTAAATACTTAATTTAAATGTATTGGAAAAATACATGCCGTTACAACACTATAAAAAAGTGGGTTGACGTCATCGTCGTATTCAGCGACATGAACGACAAAAGCGAAAGCAAAATTGTCGTCGACGACTGTGCTATATCTGTCCAGTACCACTCCAGTACGTACGTAATATAATGATGTTTCTCATATTGTTTCCTCTGCAGGGGAAATCAGGAGGTGAGAGGTCGCTGGTCTGAGCTCAGCATCATGCGGAGGGATCATTTTAATATCTCCAGGAATCTTCCTCTTTCGAGGCACTTTATCTTTTGAACCTGTCGGACGTCATCTTTTCAATTGAGGTACATCCAATTCTGCTGCCGGTGGATTGCATCCATCTTTGGGGATGTCAATCCTAGCTGGCGTGTTGGCAGCAGGGACGTGTGAACAAACAATCTTATGGTTTGTCCGTGAATTTATCCGGTAATTGATGTACTTTAGTCTGAATGTGAATGATCATCAGGATCTCATCTTCACACAGAAATAGTATGCAGATCTTAACAAGATTAGGACTTTTGTGTCACATGATATGGTCTAAGAAGCTTCAGGCTTCTTTAGACTGCGTGCCTATTTTAATGAGACTTTGCTCATCAAATTCACAGTTATCAAGACGTGCCTTTAATGCATCGCTTGTCAGGGGTTCTAGGTATCTACTAATACATAGCGAATCAAACCATATAAACATAACTAGCTTTGATGAGGACCCATTTTGGTCCTCTGAGGTGGTGCTATTGGGACATATATTAGCACATCCAAACACTCTCAAATGAGATATTTTTGGTGGTGAACCATAAGCAAGCGACATCAGCAATAAGATATGGTCACAAGAGGGCCGGATCGTGATAAGCGATGTGGGATGCAGTATGGAGTATCCTTAAACATCCACAGGCAACTGAGATTAAACAATGGACGTGAAATCCATTGGAGTCTCTTTATCAGAGACTCTGATAACCCATTCTGAGTATGGACATGCTACATGATGTTTAATTTCAATGCTATTTGCTTGGCAGTAGTCTTGAAAGACATGTGTAGTGAATTCACCCACATTATCAGCTTTTGAGAAAGCTAGGTTGCAGGTGAACAAAAAGGCACATATAAGACCATCTAGTATATGCATCTATCAGTACAATGAAGTACCGAAATGGGCACATTTCCGGGTGAATATGCCCGCAAAGGTCACCATGTATTCTCTCAATGAAACCAGGAGACTCTAATCCCACTTTCAGGATGGAAGGTCTCTCTATAAGTTTTCTCTTATGACAAGGGGACAAGGAAACTCAACCTTTTGAAGAATCTTCAGGTTCTTCAAGGGATTCATTTGATGATGCATCCATCATCGCTGATCCAGGATGACCAAGTTTATTGTGCCAGAGTTGAAAACTCTGGCGATGAAAGGCACTTCTGGTGCTCAGTCAAGTTGGCTTTATATAGAATGAATATCTGTAATGATCGGGACCCGACGGGGTCCAACGAATCGTGCGTAAATGGTCTTCTGGCTATCCTCTTGACGAGTTACATAAAGATATTCACTATTTCTTATCCATAGTTTCCAAGTTATGTTCGTTTAAACGAAATATCCTTGAAACTTGGGAGATTACTCGATGATTTAGGAGAGAAATATGCATCTTTTAGTCTCGTTGTATGTTGGAGCAATTTTAATGCTTCACCATTGCATCGATACACTGTCCACAATATATCACACTTCATCTATATATCAGAATGAATAGACTTTAAAAAATATGCATTCATAAAGTTCCAAAAAGGAAATACAGATGAAGGAAACTAGAATTTAAAATGCAAAGATAAAATCAAACTAAGATAAGGCTCAGTCGAGCAAGTCGTCGTGATGGAAGTCTTTTGCGGTCAGCTTGGTTGAAGGATGAGATTCAACCAGATTTGTTTCAAGACGAGGCTGCAAGCTCGCCTTATAAAGATCCTGCAGATTACGTGGAGTGCGGCAGTTCCTGGACAAATGTCCAGTCATGTCACATCTATGGCACTTGTCCACCCAGTTCTTCTTGGGAATAGACGGTTGACCTTTGTTGTTACTCGTCCACGTATTCTTTTTCTTCCCCTGGTTGTAGTTATTGTTCTGTGGAGGTCCTCTAGCCGGTTTCATCACAGCTTTACCCTTGTAATTTCTGGCCTTCTTCTTATTCTTCGTCTTCTGGGAAACAAGATGTGCTTCAGGGAGTGGAGCAGTCCCAGCAGGGCGAAGGTTGTGAGTGGCCAGTAACAAGACTCTGTTCTGCTCCGCCATTAGGAGGCAGGAGAGTAAATCAGAGAATTTTGTGAAATTTCTTTCACGGTACTGTTGCATGAGGATTGCATCCTTTTCATGGAAAGACGTGAAAGTCTTTTTCAACATGCGTTGGTCCGAGACTTTTTCACCGCACAGCTTCAGGCGTGAGGTGATATTATAGAGTGCTGAGTTATACTCAGATACGGAATTGAAGTCCTGAAGTCGGAGGGGTTTCCACTCAAAACTAGCACTGGGCAGTATAACATCAATCTGATGTTTATAACGTGCATCCAATGCTGTTCAAAACTCAAGTGGATCCTCTACTGTTAGATATTCGGCTTTTAAGGTCCGATCTATGTGCCTCCTAATGTAGATAATAGCTTTCGCCTTATCTATATCAGAGACAGATAACTGCGTCGCTTCAGGGGTCGCGGTTGAAGTAGTCTAGGCCACTGCTGGGGCCGCAGGCACAGTAGTAGGAGCCAGAATCGTACTCATAAGAGCCATTGAGCGCAGGTGGAACTTCAGGCTCACCAGCATAGAACTTGGAAACCCATTTTGGGTCCCAGCATAATGCAGATTTCATCTCCGTCTTCAATTTGACTGAGCTCCGGTCTTTGGCATCTTACATTATAACCTCACTACAATATATCTCAAAACAGAAAAAGAAAGCGAGGAGTATAAAAAGATGTATCTCAAAATGGCCGATCCCAACCCATAAGGCTGAATTATTTACAACATCCACGCAGTTTATATATGCTACAGGCAATATAAAAATCAACCATGCAAACACACATGCATAAGATGTATATTCTGCATAGCAAGCATATTATATAAAACTTAGTTTAATAATTTACTTGGACCACGGGATAACGCCATTACCCGTTAGGTTAGGTAACTAACAACAGAGCGGTCTCAGGATCCTTGTAATGACTAAAAAGTAAATTAATATTTATTTTTATCCAATTAAAAAAAATAAAGCGATTAATAAATGAATTACACATAGGATATTAACAAATTTATTACTTGCCCCAAAATAAGTTATTCATACTCAATATTCTCACCTTGATTTTCCTTGATTTTTCTGTATTATTCCTGTATTTTTTTCGGATTTTTCCGGATTTCTATGGAAATTTAGAGGTTTAATAGGATATTTTATGAATTTAAATTAAATTAGGCCTATAGGCCAGAGGCCTACGGGCTGGCGGTGGGCTGCAGGCCCGTTAGCCTAAAAAATACACATTTTATTTATTTATTTTGTTAATTACTGGGCTTCTGGCCCATCAGGGAAGGCCCATGCCTCTTCTCCCTCTTACCTTAGGTAGGGCTTTAAGAAGAGAGGATGAGTGGGGAGGACAGCCGTCAGAGGCCTTTTTATTTTTCGCCTGTTCCTCTTTAAACGCATTTTTTTTTGGGGGGGGGGACAAAGTACATTACGTCAGAGGCCTTTTTATTTCTCTTACTTGGTTTGACACATATTCCCCCACAAAAGGCATGTGGGATAAAAATTACATTTTATGTGACCGTTTACACCTTGTGAAAAGAATACATTACGTCATTGTATCTATATGTAAGATATCTATCATATGTCATATCCTTC
Source organism: Scilla litardierei (assembly GCA_030789695.1). Taxonomy (NCBI): domain Eukaryota; kingdom Viridiplantae; phylum Streptophyta; class Magnoliopsida; order Asparagales; family Asparagaceae; genus Scilla; species Scilla litardierei. Next base: position 596,935,554 of record CM061142.1, on the reverse strand, counting down.
ACATTATTCTCAATTAAATTGTCATCGTGGTGTGAAAAGAGAAAAACGAAAAACAGGACGTCAAAGAAGAAAATTTTCTCATGTGTTAGTCTAAAAGTCCACATTCTATATATGTTAAGTACCATCGACATTGTTTAAGCTTGATGTTTATATTTCAAAACCGCGAACTTTAGGGCCTTTTTTTTGATTCGTTGGAAAGCTGGTAAAGCACGCATGGTGTACGCATGGAGAGCTCCGGTGATCACCTTAGTGGTTGAATCACTCAGACGCCTCGGTGGAGGCTCTGGTTCGAATCCCACTACCCCACATCCTCTTTTACTTTCTTTATTTTCCACCTTTTAGGACTCTGATGGATACCTGACTTCTTTGTGTTTGGGGTTAAGTGATCAGAACGGGTGTATTTGTGTTCCCGGGCCCATGTTTCCTGCTTTCCAAAGTATAAAAAAAAGCACGCATGTGCCAAATGTTTGATTTATATGACGACCGCAAAACCAGGGAAGCATCTTGTTGTTACATGAAGAAACTCAAGACGCCCATCAGAGGACAGAGCCCAAGCCCGAACCGGACATCCGTTCAATGCCCACAATCAAGGAATCAAATCCAGTAGCAACAACCAAACCCTAAATTTAAAAAAGAAATAAATACAGAGGAAAAAATCCCCCAAATTTAGAGATGGAAAGCATCGGCAAAGACGAGGAGAAATCTCTACTTGAGACGTTCATCAGCGTCACCTCGGCTTCTCGAGACGAAGCATTGTTCTTTCTCGAGAGCCACAATTTCCAGCTCGAATCTGCTATACACTCTTTTTACGAAAACACCACCAATCTCGATCTCGATCATCAAGAGTTAGGTCGAGAATTAGAAGGGGAAGAGCAGGGGGAGGAGGAGGCCGCTGCTTCCCCTAGATCGTCGGCTCCTTTGCTCGTCCATCCTCCTTCGATCTCTCCGGTACCGGCGACGATGAGCTCGTTAGAGGACAAGAAAAAGAAGGCGGCGTCGAAGCCATCGGATAGCCGCGGCGGGATCCGCACGCTCGCGGATCTGAACCGCCCCGCGGGGCCCGGATCCGATAGCGACTCCGATGGGCCGCAGGAGTACTACACAGGAGGAGAGAAAAGGTGACACATATTTTCCGCTCTGGTCTTGAAATTTGACTGTCGATCTAGGGTTTTATGAAGGTGACGTAATTTACGGTTTCAATTGATTAGGATTAAATTTATCCCTTCATGAAAAATGTTAGATCCTAGAACATAACAATCGTGGATAGCAAAAGATAATATTTTGCTGACACTAAGGCGCATATACCTTTTGTATGGAAGTCCCTAATTGGGTGTTGAAGAGAAGAATATGAAACCCCCCTCCCCCCAAAAAATAAAATAAAAAATCAAACGTGCTCCAGATAAGGTTTCTCCATTGTATGAGAACTAGGATTTGTGTTGGGGACAGGCAGTCTTGTGCCTATGAGTTAATTTCAGTAAATATTGTTTGAGAAGCACTTGGGTGTTACATTATATGATTTGCAGTCTTGAGCGTTGCAAGGAAAATTGAAGTTGCTGAGGCAATGTGACTACAAACCCCAATACTAAATAGGATAACTCTTAAATTCAACATTGTTTTTTGTTTTGATTGATGAATAGAGCTATACTTTCCCTTCTTAAGGTTACAAATTTTTGGTTAATGTAGTATATAGTGGCCTCGATTGGTATTTGGGGTTGGGCCGGGGTTAGCTGCCAACCCCACTCAACACCAACCAAACAACAAAAAAGGTAGCATTAGAGAAAAAGTGTAAAGGGGGTAATATTGGCATGTTCAAAAAGTACTTAAGCCCTTTGCTTCATACTTTTGGGGGCAAAGTGGGTTCCTCCAACCCCAGCTTTTGAGCTGGGGTTGGCTAGAGTTGTCTCAAAACCCGAGATGGCCATTACTCCCATTGTTATTCCTCTTTAAAAGCCACTACTAACTCATACATCCAATACCAAACAAAGCCAATATGTTAGAATCCTCGATTTTAATCAGCTATTAAAGGGTCATTTTCAGCATAAACTTGTTGACTGGATGTATTTAAGCCTCTGTTAACTTCTTGCATATGCCCTGCATATGTACGGAAACTTTTATTTCAGTACTTGTGATATATGTTAGAATTATGATGTACACTGAATGTTGACTAGGTGCCCTACATGTTTGCAAGGCGATATGTAATCTGCAAATGTTGTTTGAACTTTGAACTCCTACCGGTTTTTAAGTTGTCAAAGCTTGTTATCATTCTCACTAATAGTAATTCTAGTACTGCTTCTAATTTCAACATGATTCATTCTGGAGATATTATGGAATTTCAATCCTGATAAACTATTAGAAATTATATAGCTGGCAACTTATTCACTTTGTTGTTGTCTTCAGAAACCATCATATCAATGTTGACTAGGTGCCCTACATGTTTGCAACGCGATATGTAATCTGCAAATGTTGTTTGAACTTTGAACTCCTACCGTTTTAAGTTGTCAAAGCTTGTTATCATTCTCACTAATAGTTATTCTAGTACTGCTTCTAGTTTCAACATGATTCATTCTGGAGATAGTATGGAATTTCAATCCTGTTAAACTATTAGAAATTATATAGCTGGCAACTTATTCACTTGGTTGTTGTCTTCAGAAACCATCATATCAATGTTTATCTTAAATTTCTATCCGCGTGTCCAACTAGCTGTCATTCTAGTTAGGAAGAAGGTTATATTAGAAGAAACGACATTGCCATCATTTCATCTCTAGATGTCAAGTTAATGTATGCATTCGCTAAAATAAGGGACAAATGCCTCATCAGTGTCGAATGTGTAAATAGGATGCCTTGTTCAATATCCTCATTGTTACGATATTCATATGCGAGTGTAGCCCCACCTCATATATTTGGAAAAAAGTGACGGACTTAAATAGAAAGTTGGAGTCTACATCTGATTGCTTAAATTTTTGGGATAAATTGGTTTCCATCATCTATTTAAGATTTAAGATTTAGTTTACTTCATATGGAACCCGAGTAACTCTCAACAATTAGTATCGGAGCCTAGATTTGGGAGAGTGGAGTCCAATGTGAAGCCCGAGGGATCGGGTGATGACCAACATCTGGTATCCCACAAACTTCTAAGGTTGTAGACGGCTAACCCACAACATGGTGCAGATTTTGTGAATGTTGAACCGTGTTGCCAACTGAGACTAGGTCTTGTGAACCCACGAATGGTTTGCATGGTGCCAAAATGAGGTGCATGATTTTTCGTAGATGATTGAGTTATACTCACAAATGAAGGAGGGATTTGAAAAATCTTCATATGTGATGAGTCCCACATCGAAAATCTTAGAAAAGAGTGGTGGATTTAAATAGAAAGTTAGGTAAAAACGTGATAATTTAAGCTTATTTGTTAAATTGATTTTTGGCCTCTATGTAAGGTCTGACTTCATGCGAGGCCCGAGCAACTGGTGGTTGCCTCTGACTTTGTGAAACCAACTTTGATAGGTTGGTTATAGAAACTGCCTTAACACCCTATAAATAAGACTTCATCTGCAGATGTAACTAGAAAAAGTAAAGAAAGAGAGAGAGACGAGTGAGAAGGGACGAGAGTGAGGTGGTAAGAGAGTGACGTAAGTAAGAGACGCGTAAGGGAGAAAAATCAGTGAGTTTACTCAGTACTTTTGTTTGACAAAAGAGGCGTATGGGAGAAAAATCAGTGAGTTTACTCATTGTACTTTTGTTTGACAAAAGAGGCGTAAGGGAGAAAAATCAGTGAGTGTACTCATTCTAATTTTGTTTGATTGTTTTTGATGAATCATATTATTTTTATCCTCATCTTCTACTCCATATTTTGATTGTGTCCATTAATTCAACAATTGGGAACAACATTGTTAGAACTTGAACTGATTTTATATTTGCAAATGGACTAATTGTGTCATCATAGTCCAATATTGTTGTTAGAATTCTCGAGCTACTAGTCGTGCCTTGTGTCATGCGATCAAGCCATCTTGTCATGTCTTGATTTTATACACCCATTTGCAAGAGACGGGCTTCACTTCTTTTGGCATGGGTGCTACCCTCCAATTTTAATTTTGCTATTAGGATTCTATTTTTTCTTCGATTGCTTACTTATACCTCTTGTTCTAGTATGACTTGTCAAAATTACATGGCTTTTGAATGTGTCACTCCCGCATTGGCATGGTTTGGGTTCGACTTTCTTTGTATTTGATACCACTTGTTGAATCAAGTGGACACTAGAAGAATACGAAGAAACGAGGGGTTTAAAATTATTTGATTCACAAGAGATTTAAATGCAATGACTACACTTACTGAATTATCTCCCTCACACTTTATTTGTTTTACTTTCTCACCCTCTCATTACCTCACCGACTCTTAATCTTCTTTCTCTACTTTTTCTACGTACCTCATGAAGTAAGATTTAGAGTGTACATGCCATTTTCTAAATGGACCTATCAAAGTTGGTTGTAGCATTAAGGTGTAGTCTTTATTAAAAAACAACAAAATAAAACCTTTCTCCTTGTCCTTCAATGTCCTTATTCATTTTCTAGATCTGTGGGAATAAATAAAATTGATTTTTCTTCCATAATTAGGTTGACGCTTTACAAGAGATGTTTCCATCTCAACGAGTATATAACTAAGAGATGTACTTGGTGTGCTTGTTAGACTCATGCAAGACCTTTGACTATTTGTGGAAGATGTTTCATTCTTCGAGAGTATTGGTGTGCCCATCAGACTCAACTGGGCAACAAACCTTTTGAGCATCCTCATAATGCACTTGTGCTGGTGGGGAGATTTTTTTCTTGGCGTCTCAGTAGTTCAAGTGACAATACAATTGGTTACAACAATCAATTCTATGGATTCATTCTTGAGGGGTCACTGGGATATAAATCTATATCACACGTTTTATTTGTAAAAGATTATATATGCATTCTTGTGTCCTGTAAAGTGTTTTCCCCCTTCATTGTGTCGTTTTCCATGTCATTGCGTCTTAGATCTTGATGTAGGAGGGTTGCATTTTTGATGGCCAACATCCATCATATAACTTTGTCATGTCTATATGGAACTAGTCATAACTAAAAAAATGAAGGAATTGTATAGTTGTCTACTATATTCGTTTATTTAGAATCTAGTACGTGAACTAGGGTAGAGATGGATCATTGATGATGTGCTCCATATTAGGGTCCATAAGTATTATCAAAGAATTAGGTCACTTGATGGTGAACATGATTTATGGAGCGTGAAAATGAAGAAAACTATAGGACTCTTTACATATAATTTTGAATCTTCTATAGTAATAAGGATCATCATGACTAAATTATTCAACAAAATTCATCTATGAAGAATTAGAACATGCATGATTAGTTTCAGCAAAATATTATGGTTCTTGTTTACGATGATACATGTTGTATGAAAAGTTGTAGATCTTGCCACGAATGAATTCATGATGCATGTATAACTGTGAATTAGAAACTGAACAAGGATGTAGATTACTAGTTAAGATCAAGGAAAAATGGTCATTTGCAAAAAAATTAGGTCGAATGGCAAGATAGGTCTACCATGGTTCCTTTACTTGCAGTACAGTTAATGTAAAAATTTCAGCAGAACAGAAATTTGAGGTTAACATTGATTTGAGAAAAAGCTACAAAGGCTTTATGATGGACTTCGTTGATAGATTATATAGTTTTAAAGTTAATGGAACGTGTAATGGCGATGGTGGACCCCAAATTTCTTTTCCCATCTTCGGGGACAATGGATGGAACAACCTGAGCTTCTCTGGTCCTTGCTAATCTGGACCTTGGAGGGGGCAATATTTATCAATCTAAAATAATTATTTACTTATATAATGTCTAAATATTTTGTCTAAATATATTCTATCATTCGGCTATTTGTTATGCTTTAAATCAATAAATTTGGTTTTGAAACTTTGGCGGTTTTCTGTCGGTTTTATGAAATGGAATTGAAAGAGCAGTTTTGGATGAGAACAAAAAAGAAGAAGAAAGGCACTACTTGGACAAAATTACTATAAATTGTCCCACATCGAATTGGTAGGCCGAGTGCGATTTTAGCCCCTAACTGTTATATGAACTAAATAAATAGGCTGCCTCTGTTGTACAATGGCACACTTACATTCAATTTTTATCCAAAGTTAGATCCTCGAATTGGTGGATTGAAAGCCAGGGTTTGGTCTGACCATCATCAGCCCAAGAGTCCAAGTACTCTGCACCTGGACAATTTGAACTCATTGGTTGAAAATTGCATGCCAATACACATTGTTATCAGTGTTCTAAAACAAGTTATATGCGGTCACATATAAGGAGGCGTTCTTTGACTGCATGAAAAATTAGATATGCGGTCCAATTATCCGGCCGGCCGCATATTTGGCCGCATAAATGTTATGTTGTATGCAGGCACATAATCGACAACTAAAGAATCCCAACCAGTTAAGCATACAAATCAGTTTTTTAATTTCAAAGTAATGGTGTTTGACGTGCTTTTGATTTGGATGTAAAACTAAATATTTATGTTTTTTGTGTATACGTTAGATTTTAGTTATTTTATGTATTGATGGTCTTGATGATGCTGATGTTTTAGTATGAATTAATCCATATTTTTAGAAGTTGATATGATTTTTTTCCTTATTCCTATCTTTTAAGATTTTTTAAATTTTATATACACAAACACACACATACATAAATTTATTGCTTATTTATTTACTAAAATATTCATTTTCGCATAAACCGTATAATATGCATAATCAGCCGCATATTTCATTTCCATTTATACGCTATGCGCTCCTAGACTGCACGCATAATGAAACTGCCTTCTATAACACTTTTATAACACTGCTTGTTATAATTGCTATTGTGGCTTAGCCAATTACACAAAATAGTATTTTGTCTTCAGAGGCAAAATTTAAAGCAGTTCAGATATTTGGTGAATCAGCAGCCAAAACTTGATCACGGGTGGGCATTTAAGATTTGGCAAATTGTAAATTCATTGTTAATGAATGATTGATTATATGGAGATATCCATCCTCCTTATATGTGTAGGAAACAAAAGAAAATATGATATTCTTACAGAGAATGAGAGTCCTACTATTGGTATTGATCCTTTGGATTGATATAGAATGATGCATGTAAGATTCCTACGCAGAGGAGGATTTATAGATCATTATTCTAAATTTCTGTTTGTTGAAGAAGTTCTCTTTTATGTTATTGACACAGTTTCGTTATGCAAACAGTGGTTCTTTAGGTTGTAAATGGTCACCTGTAGAAACAAATGACTCAACGTCGCTGTCTTAACCCAATGGAAAAAATACGGTGTCCTTTTGGTACTTTTCTCTGCAAAACAGTGTCGTATTCGTGCAGTTTTGACCATTTGGTAAAACGAAAAGAAAGAGAAAACTCTCTTCGTCCAAGACCCTTGCTGCTTGCTAACAAGAGCTAGAAAATCCTCTGGGAGACAATTGATTGAAATTACGTCCGAAGGGTTGGGGAATTCGTGTCATAGATCTAAGAGATTAAGCAGACGTATAAACAGATCAATAGATTTTCTCTTATTATTTTGAACATAAGGGTTTTGTTCTTACATTCAATCACTTTATTGAAGTGGAGACTGCTGAACATCCCATTGTCATCATACTTCACTTAGTTCATAGTAGAGATAAGCAGAAATTTTTTGACTTTTAACATTCCAGGACATTGAGCCTGGTAACATCACTGAACTATATGTTTGGTATTTTAGATTTGATTTCAATTGTGAGATATCGTCTCTGCGTGTAAGGGTTTGTATGTGTGCTTGTCATCTTAGATTTGATCGTTGTTAAATGTTATGCATTGTCATGCCACAGTTCTTGGAATGGGAGTGCACGAGACAAGCCGTAGTGCATTTTAAACTTAAAGGAAAATATCCATTTTTCCTTTAAATTCTAAATAAACTAAGTGTACAAAAGACATGTCCTGTAGATCACCAGAGAACGATATAGACATAAACCATGTACCAAAAGCAAATACTCATAAGACATAAACCATGTACGAAAAGAAAATACTCATAAAACATCGCCGTCCAAAAAGGAGTAACATTTCTAGGTACAAAGCAATGGAAAGCATATTTGGGCTAATGACCTTACAATTATTGAAATCAAGGTTAGAGGTCTCGGTTTCAGTTTCAGGCATTCATGAATGTTTGTTTCGTTCAAGTTTCGTCCATTTCGGTGGGTTCGGAGTTTTGTTTAGTCCGTATCGATACTTTCAGGAATTTTGTTTCGAGTATCGGTTTTGGTTTCAGAGATAATTTAAATATGTATATACACATGGATGTATTATATATATAGTTACATGGTATTTTATACATATAAATGACCGTTAATTTATATTAGATATATAGTTGTACAAAATTTTAACTGAAACTTCTTTAGGACACCGGCCATCACTTTATTATTTTATTAATACAAAAGAATAACAATATAAAAATGATGATGCAAAAATCTGACCTCATAATACAAAAATGGATGAAATAAATCAAAAGATATTAAAAATAATTAAAATAAACCAAAATATACAAAAAATTCATTCTAAGTTTGTATCATCCGGGTGTGGTGCAGAGTAGGAAGGTGGATAGCAATATTGCATCTGTTCCGTTCCTTAAAATGATATCATCATGTTATCTTATGCAGAGGGCCGGCTCGGCTCGACTCGATGAAAGGCATGTCATGATGCCTTGACTACTGAACTGCTCAGTCACATTTGAACCATACCTATATTTACTATCATAATATGCATTGACATCAGAGTATCTGTACAGTGTAAAATAATCATCATGACTGGCTGAGTATCCACTGTAATACGATTCATGAATGATATTATCATAACCTCCATAATAATTAGAACATTGGTACCCATGATAATCGGATTGTCTATCATATGTATCATTTTTACTTTCTTCACTTTGATGCTGCATCTCATGATACTGTACTTATGTGAATGAGTTATATCAAAGATAGATCGTCATCTTCGGACACCACTCTCTCGATTTCTGTTACCGATGTTCACATTGGTGCTTCTTCTGACTCAGTTTTGTTCCTGACCTTTGGGTCTTGTATCAACAAGGTCGGGGGCTACAGGAAAGTCAAATTGCTTTATAAGATCCATGGTCTCCACTTCTCTCAGTAGGTGTCCGTATTCCAAAGCAGGATACGATTCATCTGTAGGGCATTATTCATTGAAAGATGAATCATCACTTTCTTGTCGAGTGACTGCGTTCGTTCGTCTATGTGTGAGACTCACTTGGCAGTGATTTAGTCGAGGCTGATTGCTTCTTGTCTGTTCTGCTTCCGCAAACACTTCATCCAACCAAGGATTGGCTCTTCATCGAGCAGTCTGGCTTCTGTCTTCCAGGTTTATTCCTCTAATGGATCATCTTCAAAAATTTGATCCAAGCCAATCAGTTGATTATCATCATTTCTCCTTTTCAAGCGTATTTTCCTTAGCCGCATATTATAATGCATATAAACCAGCTTTTAAGATTTTCCATTATTAACATGTTCATGTTCTTTGTGTGAATGAGTGAAAAGGTGGTCCAGTTTCGTTCACAGTTGGAAAAAGAGACCGTTTGGCTTAAAACATGCATATGTAAGATTTGGAGCGCGCTCTCTTCCAATGATTGACCATCATTGAGCTATAAAAGCTTTTTTGGTCAGAAAATGTAAAGCAGTTTATGGGGATCATACAAGGATCTAATATTCTTATAGGTACATGGAGTGACTAGCTTTATCGCCATACTTGCCTTTTGGGAGTTGAATGCATCAACTCTCCTCTTGTATAACTCCACCTATAATTATTATGCATAATTTCAGAATGTGAATGATTGGATCGAATCTTATATCAAAATATAAATATTCAAAAATCATTTACCCTTTTTTCTATTTCAAGTTGTCTTGAGATGTCTGGTTCCAACCTCTCAACCACATGTCTAAATCCAACCATCACCTCATTGTCTTTTGTTACACTGGTAGAATATTTGAAATGAGGATTCTTAAAATAACCTGCAATTGAAGTACAACTTGTAAATAAATGATATGTATTATATTAAGTTTAACCCAAAAAAATAAAGAACTACAATATTTACATGCGACATGAATATCTTGATGTAGTAGTCTATCTCATCTTTTGTTGCTCATGTTTCACCATTTTTTGTATCATCTACCAATATTCTTTTTAATTTCTTCTTTCATTCGGTCCTTCGCCTCATACAGATAATCCATCTCAGCCTTATCATTGTTATCGTTCGTTATTAAAATTTTCACTAGCGGCTCAAATATGATAACATTAAAAATGTCTTGCTAGCAGTCATCACCGTGAATCAAATTGTACACGTTGTTTGTAATGGTCTTATCATTTGGTTTGAGATGAGGAAAGTTTTCGGCTATTCCATTGAGATGATCATTCTCCTTAAATTATCTCAGAGAGTCAAATGCAATAAAGTGGGTTGCAATTCTTGTGATTGACGATCGTAGGCCTGATCAACTCTTTCCACATGTCTCTCTTCTCATCAAGCTGAGCACCTACCTTTTATTGTATATAAATTTCGTTATGTTCTTGACATCCTCTTTTTTGTCATATTAGAAAATATCAAGTCAATACAATACGTCGCACACAGAGTTCAATACATGTCTTTTTTTGCATCAGCAACTGCGCAGTTGATTTATAGTTTGCTCAGTTGTCGGTAACTACTTAGATTACTCTATGCTTTCTAATTATTTCTACATATTTGTCTGTCGGGTCAAATATGTATGTATCATTGTGGAAGCGATCGGTTGCATCCACTGAGTCAAGGAACACTGACCCGTAGGTCGAATACACAAGGAAATTAATAATCTTCATTCTATTCTGTGTTATCCAACCATCACACATCAATGTGCAACCATACTCATCCTCGTAACTATAAAAGGTTTCAATATATTTTTGGGTCCTTTTAGCTCTAGGCCCAAAATGTATGGGAAAACTCCCAAGTAGTGGGTGGAGAAACACTACGACCTACTTTTGCAAAAGCATCTATCATGGGTTTATAGTATGGACTATTGGCCATATTGTATGGAATGAGGTTGTAGTATAAAAAATTGACAAAACTTCTGCTAAGAAAGGACTAGACATTTTTCATGCAGCTCATTATTGCAGTTTTAAAGTTGGCTGGGGTTTATCCTTCTTCGTCAAAGAAAAAGAGTCGGTACTACCTACATCAAATTTGAGAACACCAGATGGTCTATCGGTAGGTTCAGCAACGTGAACAGAACCATATTTGAATAGACTAGACAATCTACCCCAACGATTATCCAATTTGTCTAACTCAGAGGCCCTAGACGATCCTGCTTCCAATTCTTCTGCTAGCAAGTCTTATTTATTCTTTAGCATAGTCTTGCCTACTTGCTCTCAGTGCTCTTCTTAGCTCTATTGCCTCGGTTTCAACCTCATTTGAGTCATCTGAGTTTGCCTGTATAGGCAATTGCCATTAGCTCTTCCTTAATTCTCTCTTTCTCAAATATTTAACGTTGGTTTTCTTTCCTCTTGGCAAATATGTGTGCCTTAATCTTTACCCGCACGTCTTTCGGTGCTTCGAAACATGTCATAACATCTCCAATAATTCTCACTAAATGTTTCTTAAGGCGAATCACTCTTCTATGCATTTCTTTTCGGCAGTATTTGCACCTTATGTATGGTCGTTTCCAACAATTTTACCATGAGCCCATCCAATATCTAACTATCTCTCCTTAGGAGCTCTTCAAGATTTTTTTAATTCTTAATTAATATTTATATCTGAAGACAACATATGATGGGTTAATTGTTTAGCCATCTAACTTTATTTAAATCAATTATAAATATTTATTTAACATTAATTAAATCAAGAATTATTAAGTGTCAAGAACCATGGATTTAACTCAATGATTTTAAAAGTACAACATCAATAATAATTTTTGTAATTAAAATTTAATATTAAAATATCAACAACAATAAATTTAAATTAATTATGAAATTGAAATAGCAATAAACATGAGTTATTAAAGAATATTTCTAAGTTATAATTCTTTATATTATGTGTTAATATTATTATGTAATATTATTTCTGTTATATTAGTTAATATTAGATAAGACTATTTTTAGAATAATATTCAAATAGGAAACATATACGTTAATGACGTTCTCTACAAAACAATTTCATATACAGTTTTGCACTTAAAATAATAATTAACAATCACAACTTATGAATATAGATGAATATAAATGTAATTATGAATTAGTTATTATTAAATTTATTAACACTAGCAAAGTATGAATGTAAATATAAATTATCAAAATTTGAAACAACATAATGACAAACTTGTAAATAACGGCCAGCGTGGGTGCGAGTTGCAGCTTACTAGGGGTGAGCATCGGGTAAATCCGATTTTTAAGTGGATCCGAATCCGAATCCGAATCCGAATCCGAATTAATTCGGTCAGAGGTTAAAAATCCCAAACCCGATTCCGAAGTATCGGATCCGATCGAAACAATACCGAAACTCGACCCCGAAATTCGATTCCGATTCCGCTCAGAATACCCATCGTCAATTTCTCAACCCGGCCCAAGCCCTGATGCAGCAATTGCTGACCCACCCTCTAATTTATTGAACGCATGGCTTCCTTTTTTGCCTGATGTGGGACTAAAATAGTCCACGCACATGCAGGGCTCCTTTTCTCCTGTAGGAGGCCCTATTCTCCCTTTGTTACTCCCACATCGGTGGGATTATAGAGCATCACAGAGTCTAAATAAGTTAATTGGGCTAAACAGCTCGAAATCAATCACATTAAAAAGCCAAGCAACACTTTGCGGCGAAGCATCTTCGGGTTGAAGCCCAAATGCGAGTGACAGTCAGTCTCCTTCTATTTTGTTGTACGCTTTGCTCTTTAATTTGTCCGATGTGGGACAAATCAACTCATCTGCAGCACGTGCTCTCCCCTCCAAGCCGCAGTCTCCTTTGTGTTTAGTCCCACATCGGTGGGAGTATTGAGTCTCACAATGTTTAAATAGGTATTTGGGCCAGGAAAGGTAAACAAGATAATCGGAATCGGATCGGGCATGGGTTTTGCGGGTGAGATTCGATTTCCGATTCCGAATCAAATCGGTTTGCGATTATTTACCCGAATCCAATTTCGATTTCGAATTGACCGAATATTCGAAATTGGATTCGCGTATGTAACCGGGTTCGGAATTGGAACCGGGTTTTTTTGCACACCCTTACAGCTTATGTTACAAAATAACCAAACATATTACTGTAGGATCGCCTGTATACACAAATACACTAGAAGGGGGGTTGAATAGTGTATTTTAAAAACTTGTTGCAAATAAAAAATTACTAAAATTTGCAAAGATGGAACAGAAATGAAATGACAAGTATTGAAAATACACCAATCACAAACACAAAGATGTATTCTGGTTCGGATCCTTTTGATCCTACTTCAGTCCTCTACTCCCTGTAGAGATTTTCAATCCACTAAACTCGCTCTGCAAGCATCAACTTACAAAAATGGCGACACTCTCCGTGTCCCAAACTTTGTACAATCTCTATACAATCTCTACAACTAGAGATTCGAATCTTGTTGAAGAAATAATGAAATAGAAAACACCTATAGCCTTGGTATGAATATCAAGAATGAATTCAAAGGATGGTGTTTACAAAGAGAACTTCAATGTTTCTAGATGTGGAATTTGCGAAACACCCTTGAAGTTATTTAGTTCTCAAATGAAGAAAGAGATCAAAATTTATTCATACAAATGAGAACACAAATAACTTTTTCTAAGAGAATTAAAGCCTTAATTTCCACAAATGAAAACAAAAAAGAGGAAAAGGAGCGAATGAAAAGAGAGGGGATACTCATCCTTTTATAGTGTTCAAAAATGGTTCAGAAGGAAGTTACAAACGGATAGAAATTGTCCAGAAAATTTCGGACTCAAACGGTCAAAAACCGGTTTAGTCGGCTACGAAAATTTGTAGGTCGACTAATTTTAAAACTGTCATAAATGGACATTTTGAGGATGGTGACGTGGATCAGTCAACGACTAGATCCTTGTCAGAAATTTTCATGTCAAAAATTCGAAGAAAATATTTTTAGTGGGCTACGAAAAATCGTAGTCGACCAAATATGAAAATTGAGAATTTTTGACATAGGATCAAATGGGTTGGAAGATAATGTATTTTGGAGCTTAGGGATATATGATATTATATAGCCAAGGCCCTGAAACTATCTAAAAATAAAATTACATCATTCCGAAGATAAGTTATCCAAACGTAATTTGAGTAGCGAAGCCGATATTCTCATAGAGTCCTTGTCAAGTGAACATATGTATTATGAGAATAGAATGAGCTTTATGTCTGCATATCTGCATAGATAGAGTTAGTAACAGAAAATATATTGATTGTCGCATCAAAACCATATGGAATAGAAGATGGAATATACCAAGTTCCAACAATTACCTTATTTACCAGTTAACCAAGCGCACACGTCTTATGCAAGCGTCGCGTGCGGTTGCAAGCGTCGCGTGCGGCTGCAGCTTGCAGCTCACGTTACAAAATTGCCAAACTTATTGCCTTATTTACAAGCTTGTCATTCATTTTCTTAAACTGTTAACAAAGAGAATGTCAAACTTGTAAATACATGTAATATTTTGAGCAATATTTGTTTCATTGCGCAACAACCACACATGCCTCACGTGCGGCCGACTGATAAATTTATGAATTTAGCACATATGCTACATTTTTTACAAGCTTGACATTCCTTTTGTTAAATTATTAACAAAGGAATGGCATAATTGTAAATAATTGTAATAACACGAGTAATTTTTTTACAATAGTCAACTGCTCATTTATATGAAAAAAAAATTCTCACCTTAAATTGATGGGCGATTCTTTTTCATGCAAAAAACCCTAGCTTGTTGAATCTCACCTTAAATCGACAAAGCACTTGTCTTTACCGCAAAGCTTGTGAGACGTCGATGGTCGAGTTGATCAGTAAATTCGAGCGATGAAATTGGTTGGATCTCATCGGTGATCAGTGATCTTTTTGCTGATATCGTCGGAGACTCGGAAAGATAAGTTTTTAATGATTGCGTCTTTTTTTATCTTGTTGGTGATATGTTCTTTTTTTGTTGGAGAATCTTACTCTTCTACTTTTATAGAATTTTTTCCGACTGTGCATACACGGGATGAATTGTTTGATCACGAATTTTGTTGTATACTCACAGAATTTCTCCAAGTTTAAAATTTTTTGTATAATCGCGTGTTAAATTTCTTCGTGTTTAAAGTTTTTGCTGTATACTCACAGTTAGAATATTTTGCTATATATTTTAAATTTTGGACTTCCCCTAGTTCATTATCTTCTTCATCTGTTTCATGTCAAAACCTTCAGCATTAGCTAGTTATGGCCAGTTTCGGTCGATACAGGCGGAAACTGGCCGAAACCAAGCACTTGGTTTCAGCCGAAACCGCTCGGTTTATATGGCAGTTTCCGTCTCGGTTGCCTTTGAAACCGAAACGATACAGCCGATACCAGTGGGTGTCAGACAAAACTTATAACCTTGATTGAAACAACATTATGAAACCATAAAGAGATCTGATAACTAAAACCTTGGGTCCTGCTCAACAAACGCTAGATCCTCAAAATTGGAACTATCTTCGAAGTCCTGTCCAGAATCTAACGCGGGCAAACAACTGACATGTTAGTCATGTATCCCAAAAACTTCAAAATAAGATATGTTAAATCTGCATGTATACCGGATAAAATCGAGCACGGTAAAATTGCAGTATCATGGTATCTAACTCAATAAAAATAATAGTGCATCGATATGCAAGTTGCATGACAATATATGACATGAGAACAATATGATGTACTAACATTGTCTATATAACCATACATATGAACAATGAATCCACATTAAGCCATGACTCATGTTGGAGGACATAATATGCAACATACGAGACCAACTGTACTAACGATGGCACTCACCAGGGCTGGATCCAAATAGGTAGTCTTTAAACAATTAAATACAATAGTAGATCCTTCAGAAACATGAATAGGGTCAATCAGATATCATAAAGGTGGTTCCGGTTGCTCTTGCAACCTCACTAACATGAGTTAACTATCCCTGGTGAGCTTGGATGGCCATGTGCGGTATATATGATACGTAATGCGTAGTATCATGTATTAGTATTATCAGGGATGTATTTAGTGTACAATCACAGATATGTGTAAATGCAAGTGTTTCATGTGAATGACATGTACACTGTACTTGTTTAGTACTACCAATTGAAAGCAATTGTTTCCATGTATTATTAACTTTATTGTAGGATTTACTCGGCACATGTTATATATATAGGCAATATCATGAAACCATCTGTATAGTTAAGTGAAGGGTCGACGAAATCCGGGACGAAATCCGGGTCAATGTCTGTATAATATCAAATCAAACCAATGCAATATCCACAAAATTAGGACCAATCAAAACCTATATAATCATAACATGGCCCATGCCTTGACTATATGGATCGACAAGAAATCAAATCCACTGTATAATCATTTATGCATCCTAAGTAATTCTCACAATAATTAAGTGTCACATAGGAGTACGGAGCACCCGAAAGGAACACTCAGACAACAAGCAGCAATGAGAGGGAAAAACAGGGAAATGAGCAAGCACACAGAGAAACATGGAGCACTCGAGAGCAGCCGATAGCGAGCAAACCCGAGAGCACACACCAAGAACACACAACATGGAGCAAGGAACACCCGAGAGCAGCAAACAGATCGAACACCCTAGAGCATTAAGTAGGAAGCAACAAGGGGCAGGAAGCAGCAAAGGGCAGGAAGTAGCAGTGAAGCTGAGAGCATGAATCAGTAAGGAAGCCGAGAGTAAGAAGCAGTAAGGAGCACCAATGGCTCGAGAGCAGAGGCAACAAGGGAGCTAGAGCAGCGAGCGGAGCAGCGAGGCAACATAGAGTAGTACACACAAAGTGTAGAGGACACCTGTGAGCACACACTTGAGAGCAACCTACACAAGAAACCTGAGTGCATAAGGCACATGGGATGACACTCAGAGAGACAAGGCAGCAAGGATGGCACACTCGAGAGAACATATCAACAAGCGGAATCACCCGAGAGCACATGACAATAATGAAGGCTCACCCAAGAGCACAATGCATATGGGCACGCAAGAGGAACAACCGACATGGAAACACCCGAGGGCACACCCAGCAGTGAAAACACCTTAAAGCCGAGGAATCATTCACAACTCAATAAACAGCTGCATATAGTATCAAAATCTCAAGTGACAAACAACAATTTATATGCCCAGCTAAAAATTATCATCGCATGAATTAATTTTTCATCACATTAAACATGGAGCAAAACATATAATTGACTGCAAAAAAAATCAGGAAATGGCCAAGTTTATCGAGACCTAAAATTGTAGTTTAAGAGATTTATCGTTCACCGGAGAATGGGTTGTCGGAAAACCTTATGGGCCTCGTTGCCTCACGGTACAATCATGTTGTCTCACTGTATGCCGTAGCTGTGGTTGTCTCATGTGGTGAATGGGTCTTCGAGAAGGATCAGAAGCAAAGGAAAGACATCGGAGCTCCGACGACAAGGAATCAGAGAGAAACTTCCGTAAGAATTTTGAGACAACTAGGGGTTGAGCGTGAGGAAGAGTGGTTAAATAGGGGAGGGGAGAAAATGGAAAGAGCCGTTGCAAACGACGAGAGAGGTGGCTGTGTGCCCCATGCTTGCGTCCATGTCACAAGGGTTTTTGCTGATTGCTCCACACTTGGGAAAATGAAGTGGCAAAGAAAGAAGGGGAAAACACGTGGGGATGTTGGAAGAGAGAAAAAGAAAAAGAAATCAGTGGGTTATAATTTAAAATGGGTTGGGTTTTAGTTCATTGGGTTAATGGATTTGTTATGAAATGGGTTAACAGGTTTAAAATAAAATCAAAATAAATAAGCAAAAAATTTAGGAAAATTTCCAACTTTTTTCTAAAAATAATGTTTATATAAATATAATTGTTTAAACCATTACGTCCTATACTTCTTAGAAAAATTCTATACTTGAAATTTCTTAAAGCTAAGATACATTAAACAAATGCAGGTAAAATGCTCACAAATCTCAGCCTTTCTCCCAATAGATTCCTTAGGTGAGTTTCGATGCCACCTTACTTTCACCAGATTAACTATCCGGATCCAAAGAGTTTTTTGTCGGCGGTCGATGATCCTCACCGACTGCTGGTCATAAGTCAGGATGGGTCGCACAAGATCTCCAAATGATCAACCATGTGGTTTGGGTCTTCCATGTATCTTTATAACTGAGAGATGTTGAATACATTATGCACTTCTTCCAATGATAAAGGTAATGCAAGGTGATATGCCACGTCTCCAACTAGCTTCGATATGTCAAACGACCTAATATAACGTGGGCTGAGTTTTCCTTTTTGACCAAAACAAAGCAATCCGTGGTTGGGTGCGATCTTCAAGAGTACACGGTCTTTTGGTTGGAACTCCAAATGACCGCACACCGCATCTGTCCAATGCTTGTACCAATCTTGAGCCACCTGAAGTTTTTCCTGCATAGTTTGCATCATGTCCAGTGCTTCCATAATCATCTTTGGCCCCACCAGTTCTCGGTCGTCCCAACTCAACCGAGAACGACGCTTTCTCCCATATAAAGCTGCAAACAGTGCCATACCATATTGACATGATAACTGCTGTATGTGAACTTTATGAGGTGTATGTGATCTTTCCAAGATCCTTTGAAGTCTAATATACAGGCGCACAATATGTATTCCAGTATCTGTATCGTATGCTCTGATTGGCCATCTATCTAGGGATGGTAAGCTGTGTTGAAACTCAAATAGACGCATAGACTCGCCTGCAAGCTTTAGAAGTGAGAAGTGAAGTGGATATCCTTGTTAGAAACAATACTCATAGGTACATTGTGCAATCTCACAACTTCTTTTATGTATTTCCTGACGAGTATTTCCATGGACTGCCTAACCCGAAAGGAAATGAAATGCGCTGGTCAATTGGTCCATGATCGCCCAAATGGCGTCATTTTGCTTCATGCTTTTAGGTAGTTCAGTTACAAATTCCTTCGTGACGTGCTGCCAACTCACTTTGGAATGAGCAACGACAACTATAACACATCAGTCTTGTGATGTTCAACCTCCATTTGTTGACACACCAGGCACTTGACCATACTACGAGCGACTCTTCTTCATCCCATGCAACCAATAATGTTACTGAAGGCTCTTGTATAGCTTGGTTCCGCCCGGATGAATTGAACATAGAGAGCTATGAGATTCATTTATCATTTTCTTTTTAATGTTACCCGATGGTATACATATAATGTTGTCTTATCTCAAGGACCCGTCTTCGTAAATCTCGCGAACTCTGATCGAAGTCCGACCGCCACCTGAATTTTGATCTTCTGCAGTTTCACATCTCCAGCCTGAGCAACCTTGATCCTGTCCACGAGGATTGATTGAATCTGTAAGTTCATAGATGTAGGCACTCATGTCAAGATCATTTCCATCTCATTCTCATGAATGTCTTGCTGCAATCTCCTCTAAGTCGTGAGAGCCATCATTACTGGTTGACGACTCAAAGCATTTGGTACAACAATAACCTTCCTAGGATGATATTGAAGATCAATGTTTTAGTCTATCACGAGCTTCAACAACCTACGTTTCCGTATGTTGAGCTCCTTCTGTTTAAAGATAAAGATATACTGCATACTCTTATGGTTTGTGAATATTTTCACATGCTCGCTTAGCAAGAAATGCCTCCAGATCCTTAGGACGAAAATAATTTCCGCCAACTCTAGATCATGAGTATGGTAGTTTTTTTCATTTGTCTTCAGTTGCATCGATGTGAAAGCTATGACTCGGTCATGCTGATTAAGCTCACACCCGAGTCTCTTACCGGACGCTTCACAAAGTACCTCAAAGCCCTTGTCCAGTTTTGAATGGTCAGAATGGATGTCGAAGTCAACATTCTATCCAGTTCCTAGAAAGCACGATCACATGCTTCTGACCATGCAAACTCAATATCATTTCTCATTAATCGCATTATAGACTCTGCGATGTTCAAAAAATATCGGATAAATCTATGTTAGTAGTTTGCTAATCCTAAGAAACTTTGGATATCAGAAACTGATCGAGGAATTGGCCAATTTTGAATAACAACCATTTTATCTGGATCCACTGACATACCTTCTCCAGACACTACATGGCCTCGGAAAGGCACCTTGTCTAGCCAGAATGCACACTTGTTGAACTTGCATAAAACTGATGTTGACTCAAGGTCTCCAACACCTTCAGCAAATGCTTTGCATGCTTATGAGTGTTTTTAGAGTACACCAGGATGGTATCAATGAACACAACCATAAACTTGTCCAGATACTCATAAAAAACTTGGGTTGTTTCATGAAGTTCATGAAAGTCGCTGGCTCGTTGGTCACATCGAATGGCGAATGATATTACCAAGTATACATAGTGCCTGTACTTGGTTCGAAAGGCAATCTTGTGAATGTCCTTGACTTTAACTTGATATCCACTCCTCAAATCTAATTTTGAGAAGACACTGAATCCTCCAAGCTAGCCGAAGATGTTGTCGATGTGGGAAAGAAGGTACTTGTTCTTCATCGTCATCTTGTTCAGCTCCCGATAAGCGATGCACATCCATCAGGATACATCTTTCTTCTTAACCAATAATACCGGTGCACCCCAAAAAAGACACGTTTGGGCGTATCCACCTCTCCTACAAAAGATCTTCAAACTGATCTTGAAGTTCCTCTAGCTCAAGTGAAGCCATGTGAGATATAGGTTGTCTGGTATTAGCTCAATCAATCCCATAAGATCATCCGAAAACACGTTTGTAAATTCTTCAACTATAGTAGGTCTCTTTGGTTCTGCCTCTATAGCAGTTATTGTTTAGTTAGTCTGGCTCGGAACTGCACTGGTCCGCTTGATGGGCTACCACGGACGAACTCAAACTTCGGATGATCGAGAACCTCTATCACTACTCTCCTTCAACAACAGTCGATATTGAGCAGTGTTCTAAATATCAGATATCGTTCGTGTATCAGTTTGGAAAATATGATATCGGAGAGCGGATATGACAGATATATTAGGGATATTAACTAAATATCAAGGTGTCATAAGGATGGTAAAAATAGATAGATATTCATGCCATACATGTATCTAAGGAGATATAAATTATATAAACTCATAAAAATACGTTTAGGGTATATTTGGCTCACTATTGGAAAACCATTTCGATTTATTTAAGCTGCAAAACTTGAATCTAACACCAATCTACTGGAAAACCGTTTCGATTTATTTAAGCTGTCACGAACCAATCAAGTATCATTTCTATTATATTTTATTATTATTTTTATTTTGTTCCACCTTTTTGTTCGTGTAAATAAATCTTATAGAATTTCTATATGAACGTAGTTGAAGAATTATCTTCATCGAATGCCTAAATAGACATATTTTGGCATTCCATACTCTATAAATAGAGTTATTGAACCAAAAATTATTAATTATTAGTATGCTAAACTGAATTAAAAGAAAATCTCGACGAAAATTAAAGATGAATTTTTTTATAGAAAAAATGAAACATTTTATGCCAACCATACCACAATTGGATCAATAAATCAAATTAAAGTGAATAAAATCAAATAAAAAATATACCAAGTTATATTAAAATTGAAAATAATCGAAAACTAGAGCTTTTTCGAGGAGGCCCCCTCCTTGAATGTCGTTCTTACCAAAGATTTGACATCAATGTTGTACACCTGATGACGAGGGAGATTGTCTTTGTTTTATTGACAACCACCCCACTTAATCTGATATCGAGAGGAGAAAGAACGAGAGGATGAAAGAGAGGTCGAGAGTACGGAGATCTGAGACCGAGAAGAGGAAGAAGAAGAGAAAGATCGAGCAGTCATGACTGAAATCATAGAAGATATTAAGAGGATAAATAAAGAGATCAACCAGCAATGGAGTTGGAAATTTTTGAATGAAATTAGGGTTGTCTATCAGGTCAATGTCATCTTTTTTTGGTTTATTAGTATTATTACTATCAGGTCAGATCGGATATAATGTTAATTGGATGCAATCTAAAAAAAACTTAAAACCAAAAAGTGCTGAAATCAAACCAAAATATCAGCTGAAATAACGATCAATTCTAAAATTACGACATATACCAATTAAAAATCGGAAATCGAAATAACACATCATATCGTTCCCTTGTTTTTTTTGATAGTGCGACCGATATTGCAGGTATCAGATTGATATTTGGAACACTAACGGTGACATAAAATGCCCCCAATCAATCCTGATAACCATGACGAAGATTGACACGTCGATGATCATGAAGTCTGCGAACAGCTCCCGTCCACATATCACTACAAATCATGAGTGAGTAGCAGGGGCGGAACTACATGGTGATTGCCCTGGGCAGCTGCCCAGGGCAAGAAATACTATAAAATAGTAGTATATAGCAAATTATTCCAATGACCATGTGGCTCAGATGGTGGAGCTCGCGCTTTCCATGGCTTCGGTGCGGCATCAATTCCCAGCACCTCTATTATGTCTTTTTTTAGAGAATTTTGAGTTTTCATTCGGCGTTACTTCTATTTTCATCGTTATTAATGAATCATGCTATTCCAATAAGAATGTACGGATTACAAAATGCTAAAACAACTGTTCTAAACTTGTTTTATTTTTAGTTAAAACACATTAATGCAGTCCTACCTTTATAAGTGCTATTAAGAAATCATTTTTTGGACAATGTTGGAATCGTTTTAAACTTTTGATGGCAAGAATGCCTAGATAAAAACAGCCCCAAAATCCATTTGAAAAGCTAAGACATCAATAAAAGATAAGACATGTGATAAAATGAAGATGGCTTTGACATCACTGACAGATTTTTACTAGACACAAAGGTTCCTTTGATTTGGCAAGAAAGTTATGTCAAGAATGTTACGACTAGTTTAATTGATGTACAATGAGTCTTTTGGATTCTTGATGAGACGAAATGTTGAATTTTTTTTTGAAGAAAGGATTTTGTTTTTTTGTTTGAAAATTTGGTTGGAAAGTTGATTTTGAAACAAAAAATTATGTGGCTATAACATTTTTTGTTTGAATAGTTGCAAGAAGTCGGTTATAAAAACAAAAAAGAAAATGAGACTGTGTTTTACTGAATGGACTTTAAAAGGGAATTAAATAAACTTCTTTTTGTTTTGTAGCAACGCCCGTTCCAAGCGGATCCTATCCACAACCCATCAAAAAACCGATGCATTCTGGACCACATCATAATTTCTCTTCCCCGTAATTGTGAGCAACCAAACCCACCATATTTTAGCTCGTTTGGACATTTGTTAGCTAAATAAAGACTAATTAATGTCCTAATATTGATGATTACAATCATTTCATGGTTAGCAACTTCTCTAATGGTTAGTTTTGCCCAGGGTAAAAAAAATCCTGGTTACGCCACTGGTGAGTAGGTCAGTGTAAGAGAACAAAGGTTAAAGTGCATCACTAGCTAAGTATGGAGAACTTATCATTATACCGCTCCACGTTATGGAGCCCTCCACCGGATTTATAAACTTAGACTTCTGATGTGGCTCCATCTCAGCCTATGGTGGGAAGTACTTGTCGTTGAAATGCTCATTGAAGGTGTTCACGCAATGGGTTGATACATCCTCTTCTCTTCTGATAGCCACTAAACCCTGTTAGTCAATGAGTTGGAGTTTGGCTAGGTCCATCCAAGAGTTATGCGGAATACGAGCGGCTTTCAAGTTGTCCTTAGTGCTCTGTAGCCACTCAGCCTAGTGGGGCTCCTCCTTCGTATAGAGAATATTCAGTCGCAATGCCTGGAATTGTTGCACTTCCGTTTCGACCCAAGGTTCGCTCAGTAATGCTTGTCGAAGTAATTCCATTCGTTTTTTGATGAATGCTTAGTATTCCTTCCAACACATCGTCTGGCACTAGGTTAGCACCTGAATTTGCCCCCGGATTGGTTACTGCGTTGGCCTCCTGTGTTAGCCGCTTCCACTGGATTTTTCAGTCACAAGCGTGTTTCCGTTGGTGGTAGTAAAAGAGCTTCTGCCTACACGTCCTCTACGAGTATAACCCTGCGACATCATGTATCAAAAGTATATCACTGATCTTTTTGAGTACAGTCTATTGATACACCACGCTCAATTCTACACCATTCTCATTGTAGTTAGCTTGGACATGCATGTGCTACTAACAAAAACTGTCACGCCCCAGTTTTCGGAATGGGAGTGGCACGAGACAAGTTGCAGCATATCTTGTATTTAAAGGAAAACATCCAATTTTTCCTTTAATTTCTAAATACACTAAGCGTACGAAAGGTATGTAAGGTATGTACTGCAGATCAACAGAATGATATAGACATAAATCATGTATAAAAAACAAATACTTACAAAACATCTCCTTCCAAAGACTAGTAACAACATGTCCTGATACAAAGCAATAAAAACATACTTGGGCCAATGACCTTACAATTATTGAAACAACAATATGAAACCATAAACAGACCTACCAACTAGAACTCTGTGTCCTTGCTCAACAAACTCTGGATCCTCAAAGGCATGTCTTGCATATCAATAGAGACGCTATAGACATAAATCATGTACCAAAAACAAATACTCATAAAACATCTCCGTCCAATGGCTAGTAAAAACATGTCCAGATACAAAGCAATAAAAACATACTTGGGCTAATGGCCGTAATTATTGAAACACCAATATGAAACCATAAAGAGACATACCAACTAGAACTTTCTGTCCTGATCAACAAACTCTGGATCCTTAAAAGCAGAATCACCTCCGAAGTTTGCTCCAAAACCTAACGGGAGCAAACAGCAATAGCCAGGTTAATCGTAGATCCTAAAACTAACTAAGTTTTAGGATCCTTAAAAGCAGAATCACTTCTGAAGTTTGCTCCAAAACTTCACGGGAGCAAACAACAACAACCAGATTGGTCGTAGATCCTAAAAGTACAAAATAAGACATGTTAGATTTGCATATATAACGTGATAAATCGAGCACAATTAAATAACAATATCATGATATCTAACACAGTAAAACTAACAAAGCATCCATGTGACAAGTAGCATGACAATATATGATATGAAAACAATATGATGTACTAACGTTGTCTATATAACTATACAAGTGAACAATGAAGCTATACTAAGTTGACTCATATTAGAATGCACAATATGCAACATAAGAGACCATTTGTGTCAATGGAGACGCTCACATAGACCAGATACTATAGTGGATCCATCAAATACAGGAACATGAACAGTCAGATACAATAAAGGTGGCTCCAGTCACTCTCGCATCCTCTATAACATGAGTTACCACATCCTAGTGAGCTTAAATAGTCATGTGTGGTATATGTGATATGTAATGCTCAATATCATGTATCAATATCATCATGGACGTATCTAGTGTACAGTCACAACTGTGTAAAATGAAAGTGTGTCATGTTAATGATCATGTACAATGATTTTGTTTAATGCTACCATTTGCTAGCAGTTGTTAGCAGTTGTTCTCATGTATTATTCTTGATTTTATTGTTGGATTTACTCGGTACATATCATATGAGACAGTATCGAAAACATGCCCATAAGTCAATTTCATGAAACATCCGCATAGTCAAGTAAAAGGCCTATGAAATTCGGGTCATTCTCTGTATAATATCAATATTGATATTATGCAACATTTACAAGATTTTGACCAATCAAAACCAAGTATATAATCATGGTATGGCCCAAAGGGACTATGAAATCTGGGTCATTGTTTGTATAATATCAATATTAAACCAATGCAACATCCACAAGATGAGGTCCAATCAAAACCAAGTACATAATCATAACATGTCACGTGATTTGATTATGGGAATTGCCAAGAAATCAAATCCAGTTTAGAATTATCTATGCGTACAAGGTAATTCCACAATAATTAACGGTCATCAATTTCAATTTTTCGTTATTAGGTTTCTTAGAAACATTTTAATCATCGATATTTACAACTTCAACTCACACAAGAGTAACAAGAGCCCATAATCAAGTCCAACACGTCATGTGTCCAATATAGGTAATCAAAGAGGCCAACTATAGGCCCAAATAACCCACCATTCAAGACACAGTCTAGTCAACAATAACTGACCAGAAACAAGCCCATTCCAACTCAGAAAGGGTAGCAATAGTTGCTGCAAATAGAACCCAAACAAAGCTGAAAACCAAGTCAACAACAATGCATAACAATTACAGCCGTCTCCCAAAAAGAGCAACGGAAAGCTGCAAAAGCTGAGACCCAGAGGAACAGCCGCAAGCAGCTCACACGCATATGGAGTAAGGAGCACTTGAGAGGAACAAACAGAGAACAAGCAACACCTAAGAGGGAAAATAGGGAAAGGAGCATCCGAGAACACACATAGAAACATGGAGCATCTAAGAGCAGCTGACAAATAGCAACACCGGATAACATACAATAGAGAGTAAGGAGCACTCGAGAGCAATAGATAGAGAGCAAACACCCTAGAGCTGCAATGGAGCTGGAAGGAATAAGGAAGCTGGGAGCAGGAAGCAATAAGGATCAAAGCAACCGAGATCAAGAAGCATCAATGGCCCAAGAGCAGAGGCATCAAGGAAGCCATAGCAGGGAGTGGAGCAGGGAACGGAGCAGAGAACATCACATACAGAGAACAGAGGACACCCGAGAGCACTCATTTGAGAGCAACCCACATAAGAAATCCGAGAGCACACGGCACATAAGATCACACCCGAGAGCACAAGGTAGCAAGGAGAGCACACATGGGAGCACATGGCAACATGGCAGCTCATCTAAGAGCACATGGCGTAAGTAAGGATCACCCGAGAGAACAAGGCACATCGGGCACCTGAGAGGAACAACCAGCAAGGAAACAATTGAGGAAAAACCAATCAACAAAAAACCCATGTGTGAAACCCATCGAGCACCTGAGAGCAGAGAACATCACATACAGAGAACAGAGGACACCCGAGAGCACTCATTTGAGAGCAACCCACATAATAAACCCGAGAGCACAAGGCACATAAGATCACACCCGAGAGCACAAGGTAGCAAGGAGAGCACACATGGGAGCACATGGCAACATGGCAGCTCATCTAAGAGCACATGGCGCAAGTAAGGCTCACCCGAGAGAACAAGGCACATCGGGCACTTGAGAGGAACAACCAGCAAGGAAACAACTGAGGAAAAATCAATCAACAAAAACACATCAAAGCCAAGGATTCAATCACAACCCAACATACAGCTGCTTATAATATCAAAATCTCAAGTGACAAGCATCAATTTATATGCTCAGTTAAAAATCAACATCACATGAATTAATTTTTCATCACATTAAACATGGAGCAAACCATTTGATTGGTTGCAACACACTGCAAGGGAAAAGTCTCAACGATATCATATCAAAATATGGAAATTGTTGAGTTTATCGAGACATAAAATTGTAGTTTAGGAGATCTATCGTTCACCAGCGAAAGGATCATTAGAAAACCTCGTCGGGCCTCGCCGTACTCTGTGGGTGCGGGTGCGACTGCCTCAAGTGGTGAATGGGTCTCCGAGAAGGATTGGAAGCGAAGGAAAGAGATCGGAGCTCTGGTGATAATGATCGGAGAAAAAATCCTTCCAGAATTTTGAGGCAACCATGGTTTGGACTTGAGGGGGGGGAGAGAGAGATATATATATGGGGTTGGGCGTGACGAGGGGGGAGATATATATACACATATACATGTATATACATATACATACATACATACATGTATAAAACATGGGAGGGGAGAAAAAGGGGATAGCCGTTGCAAATGATCGGAGAGGGTAGCAGCGTGGGCCATACCTGCACCCATGTCGTGGGGGGTTTTGCTGATTGCTCTGCACTTATGAAAACGAAGCGGTAGTGGGAAATAAGTGGAAATCGCGCACGGATGTGGAGAGAGAGAGAGAGAGAGGAAAAGAAAAATATATAAATGGGTTATAATTTAAAAAAGGTTTGGATTTTAAGTTAATTGGGTTAACGAGTTCAATATGAAAAGGGTTGACGGATTTAAAAGAAAGACAATCAAAATAAATAAGAAAAATTCCAGAAAAATGTCCAATTTTTAAATAAAAATAATGTTTATATAAATACAATTTTTCAGACCAGTACATGCATGCATGTTTGTCTGTGTTTTGCAATAGTTAAATATTTCATCCCCCCTCCGCACACGTGCCCCCACCCTTACAGATGAGAGAATTCAGGTAAACTTGCAAAATTGCACTAGGAGAAATTTCATTTAGTCGTTTCCGCTGATTACTTGTGTAAAGTTTTCTTTGGGTCGACAATCTGGTCTGATTTATCTGAGTAGTTCTTGAGGGCATAACATCTTCCTTCACAGTCCATCTTTGATTTTATTTGTTTAAAACGACAAGGTTTTCTGCGATGTCTTGTCTAGTGGGCTTTTCTTTAGATTGCACACTTTGAAGTTGTATTGATTGCAAGGTGCTGTTTTACATCATTTATCATCACCTTCCCCAGCATAATGGATCAGTTTTACTGCAGTCTGTTACATTGATTATGTATCATGTAAAGGTTGACAATAGGCAATGCTGCCAAGTGTCAGCCTGATGTCAGCCCTCTAATTGTTGCAGATTACTGGCTTCTCAAGTTAAGGTATTGGCAATATAGAAGTTTAAACTCAGTGTCGAAACTTCTAGACTAAGAGAAAATTTTGATGAATGAGAAAGATGTCAGTTTAGACTTTAAGCCATGCAATATCCCTCCTTGCAGTGCAAATGTACCAAAGAGCCAAATTTCCACATCATATGCTGTGCAACTTTATCAGATTAATGTTTTATTTATTATTATATAATTTATATTATTATGTTTAATTTTTGATGTAGAAGAGTGAACTGCGTTATGGATGCTAGTTGATTAAGTTTGCATTTGTAAATCATCCTGATGGACTGGATTTAGTCCTGGTGGACTCCATTCGTGGATGTAGTTTATTTTAACCTGAAATTTTATTTTTAATATTAATTTTTACTGTGTTCCTACTCTTATTCCTTGGCTATTTGTGTGCGAGACTCTTCTATTAGTTGGAAGTGGTGATATTTTTTATGAATTTGTTGTTAACAGTGAACTTACTATGCAGTGGAATGCTTGTTCAAGATCCCACCAAAGGAAGTCATGATATTGATGCACTATTTGACCAAGCTAGGCAAAGGGGAGCCATGCAGGGACCTTTTGAGCATCAACCATCTTCAAGCTCAAGAAGTTTTACTGGAAGAGGCAGACTTCTTTCTGGTGAAACAGTACCAGCTGCTCCTCGACCCCCTGAGAACATCGTGCACAATATATATTTCTGGAGGAACGGATTTACTGTTGATGATGGACCATTGAGAAGTTTTGATGATCATGCAAATGCACCATTTTTAGAGGTATCGGCTATGTTTTCTTTGTTCACATTTTGTTGCGGTATAACTTATTTCGCTATAACTTCAAATTTGGCCTTTTCTCATTTTGTTGATTTCTATCAAGTTGCTCAACATTTTCATCACGGCTGGAAGTTCTGTTTCGTGTTTTATGCATATCAAGTAGCTGAACTTCCTGCCCTTCTAATTGTTATATTAAATTTTATGCTTTGTGATGTGAAAATAAATAGTTTGGTCAAGGCTTGTAGTCTAACCTTGTTTAGTAAATCTTGGTATTTGATAACAGATATTCAACTTTTTGGTAATTGGGCCGCAGAACAATGAATATTACTTGTAAAGTAAACCTTTCTTCAGTTTTTCCTCTATTTCTTTATCTGTGCACTTCTTTCACGTTTTGTGCATATGGCTCAGCCATGTACGCTTATTCACATGAAAATGGGCTTCAGCTCAAGGCACAACATTACAAGGTAGGAAGATGAACGGGTTTTGAGTGTTCTACGGCAGAGTTATCCAAAAGCATTGAACCCCACATGATCCACGATCCAAAACACACATTTTGAATTGTGGTATATTAGTGATTTGGAACGGTAAAATCACCATTCCAATTTTTAAATAACTCTTTAGACTAAATACAAGATGGTTACTACTAAGTTGATGTGCACCTCTTCTAAAGTTTACACATATATAACTCTAATATGCGTATAAAAATGCAAGAGGTTCTTTAACAATCTCGTAGCCTAATATATGAAGATTTTTCCTACTAAGCATTGAACGAAGCCTACACCAAACATACTAGAGCTGCTGTTATATTGGAAACTGTCTCTATTAGTAATATTAATAAGCTCCGCATGAAATGAATTGCACTCAATAGGTGATTTCATTTTCAACTCTTTTGGTGTTGGAAAGCCAATCTGCAAATATTTCATTATAAATGTGGTAGGTGTGGACCGTCTTCTCTTGATAAAACAAAAGCTGCAGTCCACCATGAAAGGGTAATTGTTGATGCCGATAGGCTTGTCGCGGGAGTCAGTGATAAAAGTAAAACTAAAGTTGCCTTCAATCGACATGCCTGGTATCGCGCATCTCCTTATTCATAAGACCCAAAGTTCCATGCTATAAGTCGTTAGTGATGAGTAGGGATGAAAACGGGTTGGGCGGGGCTAGGCCCCTAACTCGGCCCTAATATACTCCGGGCCTAAAATCCGGTCCCGGCCTGTCCCGGCCTTGGCTTAGGACTTTTTAAATGGAAGCCCTGACCCTACCTACGAGATTTTGAGCCGGCCCTTTACTTGTTTTAATTGCAATTCTAATCTATAATTATTAACAATAACATATCAAAATAAATATTAAGAATAATAATATACATGTAGCCGGTATGTATACTAATAATATTCATCAAGTTTCTTCAATTTCTTCTTGGTTAGGTGCTCATGATTTCGTGCTTTTATCAATTTCATTAGAAAGAGATGGGGTAATTTCTAGGTTTTGTGCTTTCGATTTTTTGGAAGGAAGAAAGTAGAAAGAGAAAAATTGAGATTAGATTATTTTCGGAAATGAGCAGGGCTTTGATCAGAGAAAGAGAGTGGATGAAGGAGTTAAAATTATATGGGGCAATTTTTTGATTTCATATTAGGTGAGACATATTTTAATGGGCTTTGTAATTACATGTTATTTAAAAATTATTTGGATGGGGCCGGGCCGGGCCTAATGTCGGCCCCAGCAATGGTCTCAAAAAATTCGGGCCCTATTAAAAGCCCTAACCACAGTCTTCGGGCCTGGTTTGGGGGTCCTTCGGCCGGCCCCACCCCATTTTCATCCCTAGTGATGAGATACAGAGCTCTGGTAGCTTTTGATCCACATGAAGCCCTTGAGCCACATCTCTTCTATGTAGAACCTGGACCATGCCTCATTACCTTGCTAACCTTGTGGTCTTTTGGCAACTTTGTATACCTCCCGAGTGTTTGAAAATCGAAAGTTTGGTTGGTCCAAGAACACTAGAGAGTCCTAAGATATCACACTAGATTATACGGGTTGAAAGGCTAAGGCTACTCTGCCCCCGTGTCTTCACAACCTTACATACCCCTTGAGTGTTTGAAAGGTAGATTGTTCGAAGAAAGTCAAGAGACTGCTCAGATTTTACAATAGAATACGCGAGCAGTGGTTAAGGCTGTTATGTTCCATTGTCTTCACATCTTTGCATGCCTCTTTAGTGTTTTGAGAGTCAGGTTGTTCCCAGAAAAGCCAGAGACTCCTAAGATTTCACATTAGAAAGGCTAGTGCTGCAATGCTCCATTGTCGTCACATCCCAAATCATATGGAGTAGGCTGAGTTTGAGCTTGGATTGACCTTTTTAAGCGTTGCAGTCCATTTGGAATGTTTTTCCTGTGAAAAGTTGTGGGATCTAAACTAAAATATTACTATATTCCACATGGATGAACAGCTTGCCTGAAGGAATTTACTTCATTCATACCTAAGCATTTTCATCTAAGGCATTCTAGCCATTCTTTAAAAAGGTAGGAGTAGACTCCAAAAGCAATCTCAACTGTACTGTTCCCATGAATGGCTTGATGTGGAGCATTGCCAAACTAGGTAGCATTGATGCTTCCAACTGTGTTGTGTTGGACATGCTTGTTAGACACTATTATCAGACACGATTCATCTATTTTTAATTATATTTTTCAGAATACTTGTTACCATGTTGTTTGTCCCGTATCAGCATGTCCACGTCCTCGCAACATGATTGCTAAATTGCAATAGAGATTCCTCATGATGCATGCTTCTCATGCATTTACGAGTTAGGTTTAGACTAATTTACCATGATGCATGCATCTCAGGCATTTAGGAGTTAGGTTTAGACTAATTTACCCTGCTCCATTCACTTTGCTTATAGAAGCACATGCCACAAGGAGGTTGTTGCCATGCACAGGTTTAACTGTACAATACCATGAGGCAACTAAACATGTCCGATCATGCAGTTCTGGATGTGTCTTGGTCATGCTGTCCCGCATTTAAACTTATAGAACAAATAGGCAATAGCGGAGGCGGAGACAATGTGGGGTTTTTAAAAGCAGGGGCGAGGCAACGTCGAAGTGGATTTTTACATTCGATTTAATAAAATATGGAAACATCATACAAATTTGGAAAAAAAATGAGAAAAATGGTAATTATGAAAATTAAGTTTATTCAACCAACATTTACACACACAAGAAAAATAAACAATTTAAAAATATGAAATTGTGCAACATACCTGAAAATAGTATTATGATTCCATGACCATGATTCCTATTCTTTGAAAAATCCAATTAATGATACGTGAAAATATTTATGATTAATTAGTAACAACTAACACTATTAAGTGATTGAGTTAAAATTAAGAAGTAACAACTAATGATGTACTAACAAGTAACAATTTAGTAAAAATTTTCAAAAAAATAATGGAGTAGAAACATTTCAATCACTTGCTGTTGGATGTTTGGAAAAAATTATATAAAGCATACTATAGAAGCAGTGTTCTAAATACCAGATATCACCCGCGTACCGGTTTGGAAGTATGATACCGGATAGCGGATATCAGATATATATCAGAGATATTTACTAAATATCGGGGTGTCATATCGGATGCTAAAACTAAATATCATATGCATGAACAAGGATTTATGTAGATCTAAATTATATAACTCACGTACAACTATGTTTATGGTATATTTGGCTTAATATATTGCATTAAACTTGAATCTAACATCAATCCATTGGAAAATCATTCCAATTTATGCAAGTAGTCATGAACAAGTCAAATACTCTACATATGATATTTTCTTTTTCTTTTGATTTTGTTTTCCATCATCTGTTCTTGTAAATAAATCTTATAGAATCTATAAACGAAAGTAGTTGTAATAGCATCATCATCATCCAATGCCTAAAAGGGCATATTTTCTTAATTTTTTAATTCTATTTTCTATAAATAAAAAGAGTTATTGAAGCAAAATTACTATTATTATTAGTATTGTTACTATTATTAGTAGTAGGCTAAACTGAATTAGAAGAAAATCATGATGAAAATCAAATGTCAATTTTTTTTGAAAAGAATGACATATTTTATGCCAACCACACCACAATTAGATCGATAGATCAAATTGTGGTGAATAAAATCAAATAAAAAGTATACCAAATTATAGTAAAATTTGACACTTCAATTTGATCTATTTAATTGTGGTGTGGTTGGCGTAAAATGTTTCATTTTTTTCAAAAAATTGATCTTATATTAAAACATGAAAATAATCGGAAAACTGACTCTTTTTCGACGAGTCCTTGAATGTCGTTCTTATCGAGGATCCGACGTAAATGTCATAGACCTCATGATGAGGGAGACATGCTTTGTTTTGCTGATTGTCGCCATCCCGATCTGATCTGAAATCTAGCGGAGGAAGAATGAGAGGAAGAATGAGAGGTCGAGAGTATGACGCTCCGAGACCGAGAAGATGAAGAGGAAAGAGATCAACCAGCGATGTAGTCGAATTTTTTTTGACGCAACTATGGTTGCTCGTCTGGTCAACACCCTCTCATTTTGGTTTATAAGTATTATCATTATCAGGTCGGATTGGATATAATTAAATCTAAAAAATTTAAAACCGAAAATGCTAAATTTAGTTAAAATTTCAGACCAAAATATTGTCTGAAATAGCGGCTTAATTCTAAAATTTCGAACGATTTAGTTGAAAAATCAAAAATCGAAATAACAACACATCTTATCATCATCTTGTTTTTTCAAAATGCGGCCGATGTTACGGATATTAGACCGATATTATGGATATCAGACCGATATTACAGATACCGAACCGACATCAGACCGATATTGCAGACATCAGACCGATATTTGAACACTATACAGAAGCACATATCATGCAAATTCGCATTCAACAAGTGTGAATGAAGTCACAAATGCGAAATGCCAACATTGAAGATGAAGTCACAAATGCGAAATGCCAACATTGAAGATGAACATGAAGCGAATGAATTAAGTTTCGATTATACAAGATGAGTAATAATCTGAAGTCCAAATATCTATCAAATGTTAGAGTCCAATGTTCACTGAATTCTAGCCTCTCAAGGCTTGGAGCCTAGTTGTAATTGGCATCTCCCTAGGCTAGGAGCCTAGTAATCTTCATTATCATCCCATAAGTCATGCTTCTCTATGTCATCAGGAATGTCTTTATCGTCCGAGTCTATATCCACGTAGTCCTTGTTTGTGTCACCCTCCCCTGAATCAATCAAATCTTCGTTACCAAGGATCCTTTCTGGTGACACTTCTTTCAAACCAGTATCCACACCTTGCTCTCTTTCACTTCTACGCTCTTGGGCAAGCTCATTTGCATTCGAGATCATCTTCACCACCATCTAGGTAAGCTTTGACCTTAGAACCACCTCATCTTCATCATACGAGTTATCTCTTTTTAAAAACCAAGACCACCTCTCGTCTTCATCATACGAGTTATCTCTTTTTAAAAACCAAGCATCTGTTTTTCGCGCGCAAGAAGTGGATTCTTATTCTCTTTGCACTCAAAATTGTTCAATATTCTAAATATCCCTGTTATATCAAATATATTGGCTCATTTATCACTTTGGATACTCGGCGAATATAAGAGATTGAAGTTTATGCCATTGCATTTTAAGATTTATTGTGGCGATATATTGGATATATGCTGATGTTACGGCCAATATCCTATGCTTTTAAAAAAACCCAAATATGTAACGGGTGAAACTCATTTCCTGCACTTACGGTACAATAAGGGAAATTAAGAGAGCTATGACCTCTCTATCTCGATCTCATAATTTTCTCCCAATCTCTTGCTGCTTACTAACATTTTTTCTCCGAAAATTAGGTATTTTGTTAGTCCGATAATTACTTTACCTTTTGTATGTATTTTGTAATTTTTGATGATTGTGATGAAAGGGATTCTATTAGAAATTATTAAGCTTTTAAGGGCTTGTGAATATTTTACAATGGAAATTGGGTTTCAATTTTAATTCATATTTTTGTATGCAGGTGGGGCAAACTTTTACCAAAATAAAAGAAAAAGAAGAAGAAAAATGCTTACTTTTATTGAAAATTAAATAGGGTTTGGCCCTTTTAGTGGTAATAGATTTGTAGTTTAATGCAACATATCGAGATAAGTATACTGTGAACATGATTTTATGTTAATTTATATGGTTTATATATATTTAGTTGTGCATATGATTTGTATTTTTAGCATTCGATATGAAACTGATATTTTACCAGATATCCTCGATATGACCCCAATATCCACCTCTAGATACAGTATTTACCAAGTAGTGATGCATTCGATATCCCATATTTAGAACCCAGAACTTGTTCCTTTTTTGTGTGAATCTACAATCAAGAAAAAGAAACACAATCAAGCATTAAAATCGATTCTAAGTGCACTAAACACTTTATACAGTATTGATTTTACAATCTTCTCAAATCTAGAAGGGTTGCTAGGCAAGTTCAAGATCTTTAAGGCAACAAGCTACATCATGTGACAATCATTCATATACAAATATTACCAGAGGGGTAAATGTATTGAATGACAACCATTAAAATTCATGACCATAATCTATTTTCAAGCTTCTAAAAAATTTCCTAGGCAATTTATACATTAATTCAAGACGTGTTTCTTAGCCATCTCGATAGCCACATCCCTATCAAAATCTTCCTTGTGGTCTATGCCCCTTCCTAACTCATTATTTATTATGTCCATCTGCTCTCGACCTCTGGGTAAAAATTGCAATCACATCACACAATCCATTCTTAGCTTTTCCAATTCTTTATCACTTCATCACTTTGATAAAAATAGTTGAAATTGCGGTAGTGTTCCGCCATGTGTACAAGGAAATACAATCTATCCTTCACCTTCTATTTGATGATAAGCACATGCTTGTACTCACTTTCCTTATTCTTGAACTTGTCTTATCTCCTGCTTCATGTCCTTCAACATACCAACCACAACACCCATTGCGGGGTTGTAATCACTGTCAACCACCCTCTATAAACAGAACACTGATTGATACACCTTCAACATCTTTACAATTGACTTTCAGAAGCTTTCACTCAACACTGTCGCCCTTATCTTCTTCCCTATGTTTGACCTTGCAAGCTTGGACTTAATCCAACGCCCACTGAAGAACATGAATATTAACTTTCCTTCTCATGCAAACTTTGTACTGTCTGTAAAATCTTAGGCTGATTTGGTCATATCGAGCTTGATAATCTCTTTATCACATTATTGCCAAATTATAGCCAAAGTCAAATTATGACAGTTTTTTGAAATGTACTTTCAGCACGTGTGTTCCGAGCACACATTATATCTAACCGGTTTATGCGGTAGATTATACGGATTACATAGAAATAAATATTTTATTATATATATGTGGAAAAATGAGAATGAGCTGATAGCTCATTCTCAAACGAGCTGTCAAGAGAGGTGGATAATGGGCCTTACCCTCCACAGTCTTTAGGCAGCTCATTTTTGGAATGAGATGGCCATATATATGTGTGTATGTATTATACAATTGAGGGATGTGTTTGAATGGGTTTGCTGACTAAACACAAAAGGTTGATTAAAAAGAAAGTTGGACTTAATCTTTAGGAATCAATGGTTTATTAAATTTTTTGGAGATAACCTGTAAAATTTTGGAGGAAATTAAATTTAGAGGGAACTAAATTTTGGGAGAACCCAAATTTTTGGGGACCTAAATTGTTTGGGGAAACTAAATTTTAATATAAAATTTTGGGGGAACTAAAATTTGGAGAGAACTAAATATTGAGAGGAACTAAAATTTTAAATTTTGGTGGGAACTAAATCTCGATGGAACTAAATTTTAAGGAAACTAAATTTTTTTGGTGTGAACTAAATTCTCTCAAGAAACTAAATTTTAGTTTGAATGTGGTTATAATTTTTTGTTCGGGAATAATATTTTGAATGAGTCTGCAAATTTTGTTGGGGAAGAGATTTGGAATGAGTTGAAATTTTTAGGGGGAATATTTTGAGTGTTCTGAATGGGTTATGCCTAGTTTGAATGGGTTAGGCATAACCCGTGCCCGGAGGGCACGGATGCAGTCGTCGTCCGGGCGCAAATGCGGAGATAAGAGGTCGCCAAAGTGAAAAAAGCGTGGGTGTGTGTGTAAGAGGAGGGCCGGGGGCAAAAAGAGGAAAAGCAGGGACTAAAACACAAAAAAAATCACCAAAACCCCATCCCAAAGCAAAGTCCAGAACCCTACCTAACCCCCACGTGGCGGCCCAGTCAGCAACCAAAAATATGACTGGAACAAAATTGCCACGTGGAACAAAACTGCCACGTGGGACAAACTTCATGAATTGTATAATAGATATATATATGGGTAAAGTGTTCTAGGGTGACTCCTTAGATAAAATCTAAGGAGTCGCCTCCATTTCCCCCCATATCCCACATTTTATCCGAATTTTTTTCTTGGGATTGTTGTTCACTCATGGATGCTCAACATACCAAAAATCAAGTCATTCTAATACTTTTAGAGCTCACATTTATCTCTTGAAACTTCATGGGGTTTTCAGCATGTTTTCAGACCGTTGAAGTTGCAAGGGGTAGATGGTGGCTCTAAAAGTATTGGAATGACTTGATTTTTGGTATTTTGATTATCCATGATGTGAACAATAACTCCATGAAAAATAAAATCCAAAAAAATGTGGGATATAGGGGAAAATGGGGGTGACTCCTTTGATGAAATCTAAGGAGTCACCTTAGGAACACTTTACCCTATATATGGGGGGTTTTCATGTGCGAAAATTTCACACCAATCCCTTGTGCAAAAAGAATTTTATTATTTTTTAATGATTTAATCCATACATTTATATACCATATGAAAAATGGGTTAATCCCAAGGGGATTGACCCTCGATCAATGCATTATAAATTTAATGGTTTCAGAAGAATCGAACTTTTGTAACGGTTTGATCGCATATCAAATAAATGGAGATTTTCATGATTTTTTGGTAGGTATGCATATTAAGATATGTAGAACACATCCAATGGTTTGGATCTTTATATATCAAAAAACTCTTTGTAAGATTTTTGCACGGATGTCTTTTTGCATAAGAAAATTTCCACACGCACAATATACATATACATGATAATGCCTGTAATAAATGTTTAAATGCCTAACAATAGGGAAAAATCAGGAAAATATTATTAACTTTCATGGAAAAAAGAATTGCATCGGAACAACAAAACAAATCTTAAATGTTTCGACACTTTCAATTTTCAATCAACAATTGTATGGGAAACAATAAATTGTTCATAAACTAAAATGGGAGTTGGATGAGTATAAATTATTATAGAATATAGATATTATAGAATTGTTGAATATGAAAATTGGTATAAATTTTAATTTTTAAACAATTGCGCACCGTTTTAAACATTTTTCATTGTTTTAGGATCATTTAAATTACAAACGTCCGCAGATTCCCTTACTTTATTAAAAGCCACACATCCCTCTTAATCATACATAAAAAGTTTATAATTTAGAAAAAAGGTTCCAGTTCCAACAATTTGGAGGCAAAATCAACCTCCAAGCCTTTTCCTCTAAACACTCAAACAATTACAAAGATTCAGAATCTCCCAATAAGACTAGTGGATTTGTATAATTTCAAAAATAGTATATGATACATATGAACTAAAGAAAGAAACTAAGGGGTAAATGTTTCATTGTTTGTTGTCGCCACCGCCGGAGAGAGATGATGTTAGACACAAGGGAGATTAGGGCATTACTATTTCCTTATTTTAGAGAGGGTTCGTAACAAGTTGGTTTTGAGGATTGAGGTAGACAGGTTGTTTGGTTTTTTCTTTAAAAAGGCACCATTTTATAACCCACAAATATTGTGGTGCGGGCACATAAAATGGATATGCGTCCGCGTATGCGGATGACCCATATTTCAAGCGCATAGCCCAAATATGGCGCAGTCTAGGATTGCATACATTTACGCATTAATATAAAATGAATTGTAGAACACTAACATTATGTTTTTAGATAAAGACATGTTAAGTACCTTGCTTCACATTTGCAATTGGTCCTATGAAGCTAAATGATCTTTCTATGCTCTCCAACATCAAGTCGATATTATGAGCGCAAATTTAAAGATTCCATATCATTTCACTTTCATAAGTTCCCTAGGTATCATATTTACTTTACGATTATCGGTGACTTTGCATCATCTTGTTAGCACGGATCTCGTTTACCGATCTCGTTTATCAATCTCATTTATGTCCTTACCCACCCAAAAGAGAATGTTCTCTTTTGTGTGTGATTCCTTGGTTGCCTTAGAATTATAGAAACCGTGAACTAGTTCCTAATCTGCTGTGCACGCATAGGTTTGTGACTAACATTATCTTTCGATTACTCCATGATCAAACAACCAATATTTCATTACTCCCCTGTAGATTCTGTTAGAACTTTCCATGGCTCTTTGCAATAAATGCTCTAGCAACATATACATGGGAGGAGGTTTATAACTTCTCATATACTTTTATGGTTATGCGGGCCATAGGAAAAGACTATACGGACATGCCATGTATGAATGACATTTTCATATGCCCAGGCGACCTCCTAATCATGTACTCATTCCCTCTCCTTCCTTGGGACAACCATAATATTGGATTATTTTATCTTCCTTTGAAAGCAGTGTTTTAAATATCGGCCGATACGATCGATTTATCGGTATCGGCCCCAATCCAAGCCGATACCGAGAAATTTGGAGGAAAAGGAAAAAAGATCCTGATATCGGGATATATCAGCCGATCAGCCGATATATCGATATCAGTAGATATAGTCATCTACTATTCCAATCGGGTTTCGAAATTTTTTGAACAGTTTTGAATCGATTCGATCCAAACCCTTGTGCTAAGACCCTAACAAACAGCGGAATGAGTACAAATCCTCGCAGTTAACTTAGTATCCTTCTCTTTCTTTGCTCCTTTCGATTGTCCGTCGATTCTTAGGGTTTTTGTGTTATAATTCTTCGCTCGTACTCGTCCGACGGGAATTTTAAGTAAATCGAAAAAAGTAAATGTTCTTGATTTTTAAGCTTAATTCTACAATTTTTGCATATTTGGGAATTTTTTATTAATTCGTCTTCTTCGCTCTCGTCTTCTACTACTAATTCTCTGTCTTCTCTACGGCTGTAGCCGCAATGTTTCTTCTACTTCCGCATGGATGCAGTCGCTACTACTACTTTTCTATGGCTACAACCGCTTTTGTCTTTTTCTTTTTTTTTCTGCGGTTGAAGTTCTTCTTTTCTGTGGATGTTGCTGCTTCTTATTCTTCAATTTTTTCGATGTTGGGTTGAGACTCGAGACTTGTGATATGCTGATGCAGAATATGCTGAAGCATTCGTCCAAGAGACGTGTGCAGCATAATAAGTTTGTTATATAATGTGGGGCACTCTTTCTGGTAATATTTTAATTTATTTTCTATATATACAATATTTTAATATAAAATGAATTGTTAATTTGTAGACTTGTAGTATTACTTGTATATTAGTAATAACGATTACTTAATGCATTTATCGTAACTTTATGTTAACATATTGATGATATTTTGATAATATAAACAAACATGTATACTTATGATATTATAATTGTATATTTATACTGCCCGATATGAGCAAACCGATATTGATGCGTATTCCTGATTTATCCTCCGATATCCAATATTCGATATGAAAATTAACAAGCCGATAAGATACCGATAACTGATGGTTAAAACCACGGTTTTAGGTATCGGACGAAACCCTAGGGTTTCGGCCGTTTCGTTTCGGTCTCGGAGGCAACCGAGACCGAAACTGGGTTAGAAACTCGGTATCGGACAGTTTTGGACGAAACTGCCGTGTTTCGGCTGGGTTTCGCCTGAAACATGACAGTTTCGCCCGAAACTGTCCGATACCGAAGGGGGAAAAACTAAAAAAGAAGAAGAGGAGGAGAAGCATTCGACATCTGTCGGCTACAATCCAAAAAAAAAGAAAAAGAAGAAAAAGAGGAGGAAGAAGAAGAATAATAATAAATAGTCTTGGAGGAACTTACTTGGGAGCCTCCTGTTGCTCTCCGAGCTGCTCGAGAAGAGAGGGGGCCGCCGCTCCAATTTGCAGAAGAGAATAGAGAGAGCGCGAAACACGTTGTGGGTGAAGTGATGTTCACGTGGGTTCACGTGGTGGGCTGCTACTCACATCACACGTTTTGCTAAACACATTGCAGTTATTAACAAGTTTGCCATTCTCTTTCAATTTTCATGGCAAACTTGTAAATAAATACAATATATGTTTAGCAAGACGTGTGATGTGAGTAGCTGCAAATTCAAATAATTAAGAAAAATTAAATAAATGCAATAGATTTAGCAAAAGGTGTGATGTGAGTAGCAGCAAGTTCAATAAATTACGCAAACTTGTAAATAATGTGTGATGTGAGTAGCAGCTGGTTCAAAGAATTAGATAAACTTGTAAATAAATGCAATATGTTTAGCAAAATGTTTAATGTGTGCAAAGTTATTTCTGGTTATAAATAAATATGAATACACAAGTATTTGAAAACAACCGATACCAATGAACCGAAACTTGCTTCCGAAACCGCTGAAACGGACGATACCGATACCGATACCCAAATTTTCGGGAGACTGAAACCGAAACCGAGACCTAAAACCTTGGTTAAACCTTGCCTTGAAGCCACCTTGCTAGTTTTAGGTTAGTAGCAGTGAAAGTGAAAGTATCTGTGGGCCCCATGACTAATGTTTTTGAGAGGATGAACTGCTACCACCTACTTGGAACGAGGCATGCTACACTATTTTAGCTTAGACATCTTCCGCTCGAAGATTATGTTGCCTTGCTGTCACTTGAGCTTCTTGTTTCCGTCGACATTTAAAACTTTACGAACATATTAAGTCTCACTTTTTACGTGAAATGGTATTCTCCCTTTTTTGTAAGACATGTTGCTTGAGTCCATATTAATTCCAGTGTTTGTTTGATGACCACACCTTGCATTTTACCAAATCCTTCTTATTTTGATCGAGTTGGAAATCATATTTTCATCCAATGTCTTCACTTTCCCCCTTCCCCCTTCCGTATTCGAAGCTCTCCAAGGACAACTACAATCATCTCCAAACATATTCACCCAAGTTGATCAAGTCAGATAAAACCAATTTCATTGCAATTCATTACAGTTCTATACAAAATTTACAAATTCCAATTCTATAATATTAATTT
Organism: Scilla litardierei; assembly: GCA_030789695.1. Lineage (NCBI taxonomy): Eukaryota > Viridiplantae > Streptophyta > Magnoliopsida > Asparagales > Asparagaceae > Scilla > Scilla litardierei. The sequence continues at coordinate 596,892,676 of CM061142.1, read as the reverse complement.
CAATCAGATTTTTTTCTTCTTCTTCATCTTATAGTCTTGCTCCTCTATGTTCCTCTGATTCTTTTTCTTTCCTTTTATTCTTCTTTTTTCTCTTCCATCTTTCATCATCCTTTTCTGCTATTGACCTGCCGGCAATAGCAGAAGAGGAGGATGAAAGGAGTGAGAAGCAAGAAGGAAAAAAAGGAAGCGAAGAAGAAGATAGGAAGAGAAAAGAAGAAGAAAATAAAAAAGAGTACAGTGAAGATGTGGCAGCAAATGCCCATGACAGCAACAACATGAAGAAAATAACAGAAGAGATGAAGCGGAAGAAAAAGAAATAAGAAGACGACGATCCAAGATCGTTTACCTTGTGATCCTATGCGTAAGGAACCAGATCGCTTGCATTGAGTTTTAAACTTCTAAATTAATCGATCCATGCTTCTTGGGTTTGAACCTAAAATAACCAAATAACCATAAACCACAACCCAAATATAACGGATAGTCTCCTTAGGGCAAGGGAGGCACCTACCTTAGCACCCTGAGGTGTTAGCGCACGCCAGTTGGCTGCTTACACCAAATGCGAGACATCCAACTGGGTGCCCCTGCTCAGGCTTCTACCTCTGTGGCCCAAGGCTAGACCTTCTGAAACACTAGGCAAGATGCTTACTGAAGACCTTAGCAGAAGGGACCCATCCACTGGCACACGGAATCTAGGGATATTAATGCTTGACAAAATTCTGTTGATAAGGGGCCCTTAGACACTAAGTTTCATCTTTTGTTGCCCTTTAATAAAGTTGAGGTAACCAAAAACCATTGTTCCTTTTCAAACCTTATAACATGGTGAATCTAGGATCAGCAACATATGAGAGAATCCTAGTGATAAGAATACTGATATACCAAGTTACGTGCTTTGTTGCTCATTCACTTTCAAACCATGCACCAATTTGTGCCTTGTAGCTATATCATAAAGTTTTAATTCGTTAGTGCGTGTAGTAATCACAGAAATCACTCTGCATTATCCATCTGTATCTGTTTCTTCATCTACGAGTTAACTAAATTGGATAAATAATATGAAATTGCTTTGCCATGGTCTAATTTGGACATCATTTTAGGGGTTGCATTTTCTATTATGTACTCATAAATGTGGATGCCGATTCTTTCAGAAAATAAACTTTTTAGTAAAATAACATGTGAAAAGTTAAGAGAGCGAGGAGCTGCTTTCTGCCTCAATAGTAACGAATCTGTGGAACTAATTGATTTGGGCGATACAATTGTACGTTCAAGTCGACAATCAATTGAAATGCTTAACCATGGTGAGAAAGCATTGTGGTTTCTATTGGATAAGTTCTTTCAGTAGATGGGATACGTCGACCTGTGGGGAACTATTGTAATGACTAATGAAATTTGAACGCTATCTATTTTAGGGTATTAGCATATAGAGCATAGACAATGTACGAGGAAGAATTCTGATGTTGATGGCGATAGCTATGTGAGTCAATCTTTCATTCTTCCACTTAACTGAAAATTAGTTGAGCAGAAAGAGTTGGTCCTGTCAGAAGGGAACAAACTTGAAGCTTAGAAATTCAATCTGACATGAGGAAGTTCTAATTTGCACATGGAAATAACTGAGAATGATGGTTAGATGGGTTAGGTGGTTATGGAATGAACACTTGGTAGTTTCAAGTGAAGCCCTTGTTTGAAATACACCCCCCCCCACCCAAAAAAAAGAAACCCAAAACCCCACCCCCACTCACACACGAAGATCCACGAAAAAGTCAGTCACCTAGGTACGTGTTTTTCATTATTTATCTGCTTTGGTTGTCGTGCCAGAGGAGGGAGCTGAGAGGGGAACAAAATTAGATTCAACTAATATTATGTAATATTTTTCTCTACTTTGATTCATGCTCCATTTCTTATACTGTTTTGATGGCAAATGTTTGGACAATGATGATTTGTGAAGCTACAAAATGAGTGGGAGGGATGTAGGCTTTTTTGTGTGCCCCCACCCAAAAAAAAGTAAAAAGCAAAAGATATATATATATATATATATATTTGTGGTGGTGGGGGGGGGGGGGGGGGGGGGGGGGGCTCTATATGCGTGTCTACATTCTTGGGTTGATGTTACGAAGGAATGCGGTTTCCGCCGAAACTACTTGGGTTCTGCTGGATCGATTTGGTTTTAAAAGGAAACGATACCAAAATGCTGCTGAAACTTGGTTTCGGCCAGTTCCGATTGAACCTTATTTCTTATAATAAAATATGAGGTTTGAGTTTAAATACACGAACCCGCTTAAACAATATACATACAAAATATTTATTAACATTTAAAAAATGTATTGAAATTCTAAAAATTATTTTGTAAAAACTCTTTAAATTCATTAAAATTCTAAATAAGTTATTGCACATGCATTATTATAGAAATATATACATAAAAATACCTATAATCCTGAAACAGAAACGTAAAACGGAACTTACAAAACGGACGAAACTATTCAAAATCTATAAATTTTTCATTGACCTAAACTGAAACTGAGTTCTCAAATCTTGGCTGTTCGCTGTTACTGCTGTTGTGTTTGTTGTTTGAAAGGCCCGTTTTTTTTTTTTTTTTTTTTTTTTGGGGGGGGGGGGGGGGGGGTGCTGTGGAGTTGGTTTGCCTCTAGTGTATTGTGCATAATTGTTAACCTGCATCCTTTGAATGGTGGGCATTGAAGGATTTGTAAGGCCAAACCATGTAGCTGGAGTGAATCTTTTTAATTAGCCAAAGAGTATAGAAACTTATGTAGCATCAAAACTTCATTGAACCCGTATTGTACTGGGCACATCTCTGTCAGACACATGTCAAATGTTTTTTAAAGAATTTGATCCATGTGGGTAATCCGTATCCATGTCATCTTAGTCGTATCCATGTTACATAGCCGAAAGTATTGCATATGAATCTAGGTCAGCATGTATTCTGTTGCAACTATTGAAGAGAATCTAATTTCATTTGTTTTGACTGGACAGCCAGTATGGTTTTAGTCTTGTCTGGAGGTTTGAATGAAGCCAATGGTCTTCAGTACTTCTAACCTTGATGCTCTCTGTGTTTTTGAGTTCGGCAACCTTGATTTTGTGGAGTTTCCATAGTCAATATTTAATCTTCTTAATTTAAATTGTTAGCTGAAAATTAGATAAAGATCTTATTTATTTTAAATGAGCCCCCTTCCTGTGCCTGGATCATACAAAATGTGTCTTTACATCCAACACTGACATGTTCCAAGAAGTTTTTGCTATATTCTCCAAAGAAGGAAGCCCTATTTGGCCAAAAGCATATATCAACCTCTTACATAGCTAGTTAGTTTTTAATTCAGATTGTTTCTAGTATGTAGTAATATTTTTCATAATACTTTTGCAGGTCATGGAAATCTTTTCTTTGAAATCCATTTTTCTTGCTGCACCGTTAACAATTTCTTGGTGATGTTGGTTGATTTCTTTTGTTAAATATTCCTTTAGGTGTTGAAAAGAAAGTTGGCATTCTCATATGGTACTCATATACTGATTTTATAAATCTTGAAAATGCTGAGTCAATATTCTGGCAAGAAGTAGCCTGGCAAGAAGTAGCCAGAGTTTTGCTCTACTGAATTACTGCTATTGTTCCTTCTCTGGAGTTTTTTCTTTGTTTCTATTTGGTCTTCCTCTCATTGTTATGGTCTATTTTGATATGTAGGAGCCTTCGGCACATCTATCTGTGTACTATGAAATGACATGCTCATGTTTGATACCTTTGATCCATTTTTTGTTTCTCTCCGGACGGGTTTACCTTGGGTGGTGGTATGGTGCACAGCGAGGCCCTATTGAGCAAGAGGGGTTAACAGAGTATACCGAGTTTAAACCTTACTAATCCCTTCCAAAAACCCAAAAATGAAAGGGGACAAGGGAGTAATGATGACTAGTAAATGCAAGGGCACTTTTGTGTTTTTGGGAAAAAAATATATTATGCACTATGATCCCGTACTTTTGTCAGGGCTAATGCTTGACTCCTATGTCAGCTTTGAATTGCTGCATGAGTAAATGATTGGAACATCACACTTTCCTTAACTCCTCTTGTAGAAACTATGTCTACACTTTTACCCCTCGTGCCGAACAAGGCCTGTGCACGTTTGGTTGCATGTAAGATGGTGGAAGATTATGGAGAAAGTGAAAAAGTTTGACATGAACTCCTCATGTGAAAAGGACAGAAGCTAATGATTTGCTACATTGTTCTTCAAAAGTTTTCCCCTTCTCCGTTCTCAAGAGGAAAACAAGATATACAAATTTGCTTGGATCACATGTTTACTTTGGTCCACTCCAAAATTTATAAGTTTCCAAAGTGGTGGAAGGAAACCAAACAATATTGTTCCTTATCCCCTATGAGAGTTCCAACTGGTGCTGATGCGGACACGCCAGAGCCGAGCACACGCGGGGAGCCCACGATTGTTTACGTGCGCAGGAGGAGGCGTGGGGGCCGGAATTAGCGTTAGTCATTTCAGGGGTATTTTGGTCTAGTCAGACCAAATTAGTAAATCCCCATTTCCCTTTATAAATTAGGGCTAGCCGTCATTAGGAGGGTATGCTTGATTTGTCTTCGAACAATCTAGTTATCATTTTGATGCTGTTTAGGCTTTTAGGCGTTCAATAAAAGCTAGGAGATTGATTCGTCTCGAAGAATCTTTATCAAGTTCTCAATTTCTAATTGTTCTTCCACTATTTTCCATTTTTTCCACCTTTAAATCGCTGTTTTGATCAATTAATCGCTGATTTGATCCAAACGGCAAGCGGTTCGTATCAGATTGGTATCAGAGCGGTGAGATCTAATGGCGGGAGGAACAAGAAGCGGCGCGACGGAAGAACGGCTTCAAGGGTTTCGTGAAGAAATCAACCGCGAGATGGAGGAATTAAAGAAAGCCATGGGTGATGATATTCAATCATTGAGGACGGCCATGGAGATCTCCAACAAGGATCACGCCCATACTCAAGAGGACATCCAAGTCGAACTCAAACACATGAGGCTCGAGGCGGCGAAGACGGCGAGAGAGATTGCTCAAATCCCAACGATGATGGCGATGCTCCAAACCATCTCGGCGGCCGTAGGAGGAGATCGAGGCAAGAGGCCGGAAGGGTTTTTTGTCGAAGCGGCGGCTACAAATTTTCCAAACCAAGGCGACGGCTGCCCAAATCTTCTAGGGTTTGCGGGGGAAGGGAGCGGGACCCACCCGGACCAGACGGCAAGCACGGCGGGCCCCACTGGGCCTGCCGTAAGTTCGACAGGCCCAATAAGGCCTGCCGACAGCAGCGCGCCCCCATCCGGGGGCGCGGAAGGCGGAGCGCCCCCTTCCGGGGGCGCGGGAGGCTGGGCGCCCCCAGGCGGGGGCGCAGGTGGCGGAGCGCCCCCTTCCGGGGGCGCGGGAGGCGGAGCGCCCCCTTCCGGGGGCGCGGGAGGCTGGGCGCCCCCAGGCGGGGGCGCGGGTGGCTGGGCCCCCCCGTCCGGGGGCGCGGGTGGCTGGGCGCCCCCATTCGGGGGCGCAGGTGGCGGAACGCCCCCGCAGGGGGGCGCAGGTGGCGGGGCGCCCCCGGCGTGGGGCGCTGGAGGCGGTGCGCCTCTGCTGGGGGGCGCGGAAGGCTGGGAAACCCCTTTTAGGGGTACGGTAGCACATTTTGGAGGCCCGGCGAGACCACTGAGGCCTTTTGGGGGCGTGGCGGGGTTTGTTCAACCCCCTGGAGCGACGGCGAGACCCGACGGAGGAAGAGGGGCTCCCGGGGTGACGATTGGGGCTCCTGCGGCCCAATTTTGGGGCCCAGGGGGCCATCTGGAGGACCGGACAGCTCCCGTTCAGCAGCACAGAGGCGCTAGAGGGCCCATTTTTGCACCACCGCCTCGACTACCGGATTGTTTGGGGAACTACATCCCTGCGGGGGATAGGGAGCGACCTCAATGGCCTGTTGAGCTATACGAGGGCGGCGACGGAGGCCCCGGATGGGGGCAAGGGGGCGTGATGGTGCAGGGAGGCATCCCTAGGGGGGTTGGTGCACAGTACGGTGACATAAACGCGGATTGAAGGCTGAAGAAGCTGAAGATGCCGACGTTTGATGGCACCGATCCGGACGGCTGGGTTTACCGGGCCGAGCGTTACTTCCAGGTGATGCAGTTGACAGAGGAGGAGGTCCTGCGTGCTATAGGGATCTATTTCGAGGACAAGGCCCTAGCCTGGTACCGGTTGAAGACAGCCCGCTCCCCTTTTCGTTCCTGGGAGGAGCTCACTTCTTACCTTCTCGACCGGTTCCAGGAGAAGTCCGGAGGGGACTTCTATGAGTAGTTGTCAGCACTGCGACAGGAGGGGACAGTTCGGGACTTCGTGGAGAAGTTTGAGATGTTGGCTAGCAGGTTGCGGGGGGTGTCTGACCAGGTGTTGATCGGGAGCTTCATGAGGGGGTTGAAGCCCTCGATACGGGCAGAGCTTCGGATGCAGAGGCCCAATGACTTGGAGGATGTCCTCCGTCTAGCCCATATGGCGGAGGAGAAGCACACGGAGGAGAGGCGCATCAGAGGGGCTTGGGGAGCCCAGGGCCAGCGCAGCACGGCAGCACCAGTTCCACCACGGCCAGCAGCAGGAGTCCCAGTGGCGCCTAGAGGGGAGGTCAGGCCGGGGGTGGTACCAGGCAGGCGACTGACAGAGGCGGACATGCGGGCCAGGCGTGCAGCAGGGTTGTGCTTCCGTTGCGACGAGAAGTTTAGCCCCGGTCACCGATGTGCGAGCAAGTTGCTGCAGATCGTGATCGTCCCCGACGAGGAGGAGTATGAGGAGGAGGTACTGGAGCCCGAGCAGTTGGCGGAGGAGGATGCGAGTGTACACATGGACGTGGCGGAGGTCTCCCTGAACTCTGTGGTAGGATTCACTCCGAATCATACCATGAAGTTATCAGGGACGTTGGCGGAGCAGGCAGTGACGGTTCTTATTGATAGTGGGGCGACTCACAACTTCATTTCTAGGAAGTTGGTGGATTGCCATGGGCTGGATCTGAGTACGTTGGAGAGATTCACAGTGTTGCTGGGGACGGGGAAGATGGAGGAGAGCGCTGGGCTCTGCAAGGGGGTGTGCCTGATGCTGCAGGGCATACAGATAGTGGAGGACTTTTTACCCCTGGAGTTGGGAAATGTGGACGTCATTCTGGGGGTGCAGTGGTTGAAGAAGTTGGGGGAGATGAAGGTGAACTGGAAGCTCCTGCGGATGGAGTTCCAGGACGGCGACCGGACGGTGGTGCTGACCGGAGACCCTACACTCTGCTTTTCGGTGGTGGCCTTCAAGGCCATCACTAGGGCGTTGCAGGATGAGGGTGAGGGTTTCCTGGTGGAGTGCCAGGGGGTGTCGACTGAGGAGGAGCAGCAGACAGAGACCGCAGGGGAGGTGGAGCCGGTACTGGAGCAGTACCAGGAGGTATTTCAGAGCCCACAGGGGCTGCCACCGCAGAGGGGACACGGGCATGCGATCGTGCTACGGGGGGATGGGGCTCCGGTCAGCGTGCGGCCATACAGATACCCGCATTCGCAGAAGGACGAGATAGAGCGGTTGGTGCGGGAGATGCTGCAGGCGGGGGTGATACAGCCCAGTGTGAGTCCTTTTTCTTCACCAGTGCTGTTGGTGAAGAAAAAAGACGGGAGTTGGAGGTTTTGCGTCGATTACCGGGCGCTGAATAGGGAGACTGTCGTGGACAAGTTCCCTATTCCGGTGATTGACGAGCTGTTAGACGAGCTACATGGGGCAGCGGTCTTTTCGAAGATCGACTTGAGAGCGGGTTACCACCAGATACTGATGCGGCCAGAGGATGTGCCGAAGACCGCTTTCCGTACCCATGAGGGCCATTACGAGTTTCTCGTCATGCCTTTTGGCTTGACGAATGCCCCGTCGACGTTCCAGGCACTCATGAACAAGGTGTTCCAGCCCTACCTACGGCGGTTCATACTTGTATTTTTTGACGACATCCTGGTCTACAGCCGGGATATGGAGGAGCACATAGGCCACTTGGAGATAGTGTTCAAGGAGTTATTGGCGAATCAGCTCTTCGCCAACCGGAAGAAGTGCAGCTTTGGGCAGCTGCGGATTGAGTACTTGGGCCATGTAGTGTCGGTAGAGGGGGTAGCGGCCGACAGATCGAAGATATCAGCTATGCTAGATTGGCCGATTCCTACTACGCTACGAGCTTTGAGGGGCTTTTTGGGGCTGACGGGCTACTACAGGAAGTTCGTCAAGGGTTACAGCACGATTGCGTGGCCTCTCACCGAGCAGTTGAAGAAGGACTGATTCAAGTGGGGGGAGGAAGCCACCAAGGCCTTTGAGGCCTTGAAGGTGGCTATGACGACGGCACCGGTCCTAGCCTTGCCAGATTTCAGCATATCATTCGTGGTCGAGACCGATGCCTCGGGGTACGGGCTGGGAGCGGTACTCATGCAGGAGGGTAGACCCATAGCTTATTTCAGTCAGGTGCTGACCGCTAGAGCACGACTGAAATCAGTCTATGAGCGGGAGCTGATGGCCATAGTCTTCTCGATTCAGAAGTGGCGGCCATACTTGTTGGGGCGGGAGTTCGTGGTCCGCACGGACCAGCGGAGCCTCAAGTACTTACTGGAGCAGAGGCTGGTCACTGAGGAGCACCAGCACTGGTTGTCCAAACTGGTGGGGGTACCGGTTTGACATCGAGTACAGACCCGGGTTGGAGAACAAGACTGCTGATGCCTTGTCACGGAGGGAGGAGGTCATCGACTTGAGGGCATTGTCACTGCCTATGTGGTTAGGTTGGGAGCCGATGTTGCAGGAGGCAGAGGCAGATGCGGAGTTACGACAGATCCGGGAGAGACTGCAGAGTGGCGAGGACGGACTGGTTGGTTACTCGGTAGTAGGGGGCAGATTGTTGTACCAGGGGAGGATGGTGATACCCCGGAGCTCAGAGTTCATACATGTCCTCTTCCAGGAGTTTCACAGTTCGGTGACTGGGGGCCATTCAGGGGTACAGCAAACCTACCAGAGGATGGCCAGAGAGCTGTATTGGCCAGGAATGAAGAAGAGGATCGCGCACCTAGTTGCAGCTTGTGACGTTTGCCAACGTCACAAGTACATGGCTATGGCTCCAGCGGGCCTACTACAGCCATTGGCACTGCCGGAGAGGGTTTGGGAGGAGGTGACAATGGACTTCATTGATGGACTCCCACGGTCCGATGGGTACACGGTGATATTCGTGGTAGTGGACCGCCTGAGTAAGTACGCTCACTTTATTCCATTGAAGCATCCATACACTGCAGTGTCGGTAGCTACCGCGTTCACGCGGGAGGTGATACGGTTACATGGGGTGCCCGGGTCCATTGTGTCCGACCGGGACCATGTCTTTATGAGTGGCTTCTGGCGGGAGATATTCAGGGTGCAGGGTACGGTCCTGAAGCGGAGTACGGCCTACCACCCCCAGACCGACGGCCAGACGGAGGTGGTCAACCGCAGCATAGAGACATACTTGCGATGCTTCGCCTCAGAGACACCACGTCAGTGGCATAGGTGGCTATCATGGGCAGAGTACTGGTACAATACTTCGTACCACTCCGCGGCAGGGACGACGCCATTTAGAGTGCTGTACGGGAGGGATCCCCCACCCTTGCTCCGTTTTGGTGACAGGCAGACTCCAGTGTCTCAGGTGGAGGAGTACATGGGGGAGAGGGACAGTTTGCTAGAGGAGCTGAAGAAGCATCTGCTACGCGCTCAGCAGATGATGAAGGCCAGGGCCGATGGGCATCGTCGAGATGTACAGTTTCAGGTGGGAAACATGGTGTATCTCAAGCTGCGTCTGTACCGGCAGAAATCGCTAGCGAGGAGGCCGAATGAGAAGCTGTCAGCTAGATATTTCGGTCCATACAGGGTGGTAGCCAGGATTGGCCAGGTGGCGTACCGGTTGGAGTTGCCCGCGTCCTCAGGGATACATCCGGTGTTCCACGTGTCACAGCTGCGAAAGGCTATCGGAGATCAGGCGGTGTCTGCTATTTTGCCTCCTACCTTGACAGAGGACATGGAGGTATTACTCGAGCCTGTGGATGTGAGGGCGGTTCGTTAGGGCCCGGTGCGGCGAAAGGAGGTGCTGATATATTGGGCGGGTTTGCCGGACTGTGATGCGACTTGGGAGGCCTACGACGTGATGCGAGAGCAGTTTCCTGACTTCCACCTTGAGGACAAGGTGGCTCTTTTAGGGGGGGAGTATTGATGCGGACACGCCAGAGCCGAGCACACGCGGGGAGCCCACGATTGTTTACGTGCGCAGGAGGAGGCGTGGGGGCCGGAATTAGCGTTAGTCATTTCAGGGGTATTTTGGTCTAGTCAGACCAAATTAGTAAATCCCCATTTCCCTTTATAAATTAGGGCTAGCCGTCATTAGGAGGGTATGCTTGATTTGTCTTCGAACAATCTAGTTATCATTTTGATGCTGTTTAGGCTTTTAGGCGTTCAATAAAAGCTAGGAGATTGATTCGTCTCGAAGAATCTTTATCAAGTTCTCAATTTCTAATTGTTCTTCCACTATTTTCCATTTTTTCCACCTTTAAATCGCTGTTTTGATCAATTAATCGCTGATTTGATTCAAACGGCAAGCGGTTCGTATCAGGTGCATTTCCAAGTTCTTACATTTCATTATCCCCTATGAGAGTTCCAAATGGTGTATTTCCGAGTTCTTACATGCAACCAAAGGTGTCAAACATGCTTGTAAAAAAATGTGTCGGCATGTTTTCTTCCTTTTTTTTTCTTGAGAGGAAGATGTACATGGTGAATCTTGGTTTGTGTTCTTGATAGAATTCCTACTGTATCAACATTTGTGCTTTTTTGCCCCTGTTGGCCACCCTATGCTTTTACATTCGGCCATACCCAACTTTAGAGCAAAAAAAGGTTTCAAGATCCACCCCCCACCCCCACCCCCCCACCCCCCACCCCCTCCCCCGGGGATATTTTGGAGGAAGCTGTGCAGATGCACAGATAAGGACCCTCAATGAGAGTGTGATCACATTGACACGACAGACATGTGTGCCTTAGGTATGCAAGTTACACACCCATGCACACACGCCCGTGAGAATACTAGGATACAAATTTATATTTTAGACGTGCAAATTACACACTCATGTACACAAGGCTTTAGCTCATTCGATGATGCACAACATTGATACAAATTTACATACATTGATACTTATTCATACATTGATACAAATTTACATCTTAGACCTGTACAACATCATAGTATGAAATAGCCTTTAGCTCATTCGATGATGGATAGTTAAATGGAAAAACATAAATGTCAAACAACTATTGGTTATCTTGCTTATGCATGAAGTAGCTCAGAATAGAAGATGCGGAAGGTAGCGTGTTTTACAGAATCGACAGTCCAAAATTTTCTGCAGTGTTGGGTTTCAAAAATCCAAAACAGTTTAGTCTTTTTTTTCCATAGCTTGTTCCCAAGGAAGCACTTGCTTATGATTACAGTTTGTGAATTCATACTCATGTTAGTCCTTGTTAATGGTTGTCATAGCATGGTAGCAGTTGTAAGTTACTCTCTCTGCAAAGAATGCTGTTACTATGCATTATTATTTGCATCTTCTTGAATAAAGACATTAATGCATCCAGGTTTCACTTTGAATCCGTTCATGCTTGGGACGCAACGGCTGATAATATCCAATTTTTGCAGAGCATCAGAAACTCGGAGTGCCCTAAAGAACTGGAGCCAAAAGATAGGAGGTCCACGGTGCATGTCAACCTCATAAGAAGGGTGGAGGAAGATTGTCCTGTGTGTTTTCATACGAGACTCATCCTTTACATGCTCTTACTTTGATCAAGGTTGCATTTTACCCGAACCTTGCTTTGTTTCAGGAACCTGCGAAACTCCAAACTCCCTTTCAGGGTGTGGGAAGAACTCTTGGATCTTCTACTACCGAGGCTGTTGCTCAAGTGACACCGCCGCCTGCTGCTGCTGTTTCTTCCTCGCCTCCTCCTGCTGCTGTTTCTTCCTCGCCTCCTGCTGCTGCTGCAGCACATGTAGTTGTGGATGACTCAAGACCGACTACCTCAATACAGCTACGGTTGGCGGATGGTTCTCGTGCGGTTGCACGCTTCAATACTGACCACACGGTAGGTGATATCAGAACTTTCATTGACAACCACACATCAAGGAGCGGAACGGCTGCCCCACCTTCATACACATTGCAGACCGTTGGTTTTCCACCCAAGCAGCTCACTGATACCACCCAGACTATCCATGAAGCAGGCCTTGCCAATTCAGTCGTGATCCAGAAACTCTAGATCTCGCAATCGTCAGTGGTGGACTTTGATACAATTTGATGATTGCCATATTTATTTCCAGGCCTCAACTTTAAAAGATATCCTGAGTCTGATACGTTGAAGGATGATAATCCGTACTTGCTGTTCAGAATTTGATTTATGGCGACGTTGGCAAATATTATCTGAAACATAAGTATATTTTCTGTTGAAGTATTCATCAAATTCCACTGTGTTGTTTATTTTGCGGTGTGGCTGCTGAGGTTGCAAAATGCATCCACGTCCAGATGCTGCTATTAGGTTCTGCATACGAGATTCAGACGGTATGATCAGCTTGCCACCGATCTTAATGACATTTCAACGTAGGTTGGGTGTGGATCGGTATTTAGAAAGATTCAATCTCGTCTGATCTGACGTTCTCAAAGATATAAGCGGTTGGAGATGTAGGCTGTATAATCCTCTTGAGATGTTACATGAATATAACCCAAGATTTGTGGATATCCTGATGTTTTGCAGCTTAGGATGTTCAGTATAAGCTGGTAAGTAAGCTGCTGGATGAAAATACAAATGATTAGGTTGGTAACCCTGTTATAAATGTCATTCTGTAGCTTTTTTTAATCTAAAAATGGTCTAGTCTGATACCCGGCCATTTTGAGCTGTTGGCCCCCATCTTCATTATCTATTTAAAGTTACATATCCTTGATGGAAAGAAATTAATACTTCTAATAATTTGGCAAGGTTATTCTTTTACTAAGCTTTAGCAAAGCTTGTCTCTGTTGTGGGCCAACAAAAAACAAACAATTGTAACAAGAAAACTAACAAGGACAAGAATAGATAAAAAGAGGAGAAGATATAATATTATTGATGTAGAGAACAATATTGAGATGTTTACAAGTGAGGTATAGAACCTCTATTTATATTACAACCTCATATGTGTCTCTTCATGTTCTTATAATTTATCCATTAAACAATGGTTTAATGGTTATAAGTATGAGTGTCTATACCAATTTCTCTTCATATCATCAAATGTATGAACGTAGACATGGTGTGCAAGTCCATTTATTTGTAACATGGAAGGAGAAATTACTCTACACATTGCTTTTCACATAACCAACATCAAATGATGTGAATGTCTATTATTTCATAACACTTTCCCTTGGAAGAAGCACCATGCAAGTTGTCAAAATTTGGACAATCTGGTACTGCCTCATGGTGTCAAAACAGCCCATCTGAGCCGGCCCGGCCCGGGCTTGGCCGGGCCCATGGCCGGCCGGGCCGAGCTCCTTCCAAACCCGGCCGGGCCGAGCTCCTTCCAAACCCGGGTGGCCCAGCCCGGCCGGCCGGCCCGGCTTTTTTAGCCTCCTGGGCTGTTTTAGCCCCCAAACTGGCCCTGGGCTAAAACCCGGGCCGGCCTGGCCTGGTGGGCCGGGGTACCCAGCCCGGCCCTGGCCCCGGGCCGTCGGGCTGCCGGGATTTTTTGACACCCTGAGTACTGCCTCATTAAAAACCTTAAGTTGGAAAAACCAAGTGGGACAAAAACCAAACAAAAGAGAAAAAAAAGTATGGAACATAAAAGTCCATAACCGCTCCCCCTAAAATAAATAAAACTACCACTTTCGGGGCATTCAAACATTTCCACTTCTAGGGAATTCAATCTTGCATCTTAATGGCTCGCCACATATCAATCCCATAAACTAGTTTCTCAAATGTCGATGTTGGCAAAGACTTGGCAAATAGATCTGTAAGATTGTTTGAGGAGCGAATTTGTTTAATATCAACTTGTCAACTTACTTGTAGTTCATGAGTATTGAAAATTTTGGTGATATATGTTTGGTCTTATCACTCTAAATATATCTTCTCCTGACTTATGCAATGCATGTAACATTGTCCACATAAATTATAGTGTGAGAATCATCAACCTGGTTCAATCCATAAGAAATTTGGATATGTTCTATAACAAATCTTAACCAAATAGACCCTCTTCCGGCCTCATGAAGAGAAATGATTTCTGAGTGGTTGGAAAATTTGGCTACTAGTGTATGCTTAGTAGAATGCCACGAAATGGCTATGTCCTCATAGCAAATAGATAATCGATTTGAGAACGAGCTTTGTGCGAATCAAAGTTATATACTGCATCAGCATATCCTACTAGGCCATTGTTAGTAGTTTTCTTAAAGTAGAATAACCCCAAATATGGTCCCATGGAGATAAGGAAGACATGTTTAATTCCATTCGTTGGCTCAAAACTAAAGCATGCCAATAGATTTACTGCGAATGCTATAACATGTCTTGTGCATTGTGCCAAGTAGATCAGTCCCCTAATAGCATTGAGGTATGGTACTTCATGCCCAAGTATATCCTCATCAGGCTTCTTAGGACGAAATGGATACTTTTGGGGATCAACAGATCTTACAACCATAGGGGTGCTCAAAGGACGAGACTTGTCCAAATTAAAACGTTTAAGCAGTCTTCTACAATATGATAACTGATGGACAAATATTCCATTTACTTTGTGCTTAAGTTCTAAACCAAGACATTATTTGGTTTTATCCAAATCTTTAACCTCAAACTCCCTTTTCAAATATTCAACCATTTTAGACAACTCTTTCGAGTTTCATTCAAATTCATATTGTCGACGTAAACTACTATCATAACGAATCTAGTTTCAGATTTCTTAATAGACACACATGACAGATGAGATCATTCATGTAACCTTCCTTAATAATATAATTACGTAAGCGTTGATACCACATGTTGCCAGATTGCTTTAATCCATATAAGGATCTTTGCAACTTTATTGAGTATAAGTTGTGGGGAGTGTACGCTTCAGGCATTTTGAACCCTCGAGAATTTTCATATAGATATTGGAATCTAATGAACCATATATAAGTGTGCCGACACAACATTTATAAGATGAATTCTATATTTTTTGGACCATTTGACTTATAAGAAAACGAAAGGATACAGTATCCATCACATGTGAATACATTTTATATCAATCACATGTTATTGAGAGAAAACTTGGACTACGAGTCGGGCTTTATATATAATTGTTGAGTATTGGACTTCTCCCTACTTAGTTTTGATGATGACCAAACAAAAATACTTGTGACTAATCCCCTTCATGCAGTTAATCCATTGCCTAAGCTAATCATGAAGATCAAATAGCAATGTATGACTATCAAGATCAATCATAACTGAAAGAACTGAAGATTGGGTGATCAAGTTGAAGAAAGAAGCTTCAAGGACTTCAAGGCCATTCAAGAGAAATAAGAGAATAAAAAATACAATGTAAATCTTTTTATGCTTTTATTTCTCTTGATTAGAATGTAGCCTTATAGTAGAACTATCTTGGAGAACACAAACTTCACTCTATCTAACCTAGGAAGTCATTAGAAACCATTTCCTAGGACTCCAACTCTTCATTCCCTAAGTTGTGCATTTTAGTCTTCCGACAGGCGACTGAAGGACAATTTACAGGCGTCTGTTTCAATACAATTGACTGTGATTTGTTCTACAGTCGTCTGATATGTACACTCTTTTGATTTGAGTCTTTGAGTTTTCTGTATTCAACTCCATCAGGCGACTGCTGTACAATGTACATACGCTGGCTAGTTTCACGCGCCTGTGACTTGTTAGGCAGTCGCTTGTCTCAAATTGCCCAAAGATCCCAAGATTTGTCAACTTTTACACTAGCGCCTGCAGGCGATGTAAGTAGGTTTTACAGGGGCCTGACCAGGCACATGCGCTTATCAATACCACTACAGTCGCTTGTCCTCCTTTGCCCAGATCTTTTATTTTGGCAAATTACGTACTTGTGCATACAGACAACTGAAGTTGGTTTCCCAGTCGCCTTCCCACGGCACAGACGCCTGCGTATATCACATCAGTCTCATGTCCAAGCTTACCCAGAATTCTTACATTTTGACAACTTTCGCATCTTCCACACAGACGCATGTTGAAGGTTTCTCAGGCGCTTGTCGGTTTTCAGGCGCATGTCCAACCTTCATCAGTCGACTGTCTAACGTGGTAAGTTACCGTTTTAATTCTCATCTACCATCTGACACAGTGCAGCAGGCGACTGTCCGTTCTTCATCAGTCGCCTGTCCTGCCTGTAAAATTAATCTGTTGGAATTTTCCACACGGATTTTGAAGGGGGTTTTGTGTATTTCCTTTAAGGGTTTTAGAGAACCTATACAGAGGCTCTCTACTGTTCCATTGGAGCCTCTTGATCATCTCTTAGAACTCCGTGGATTTCATCTCAAGCTCTCAAGTGCTAAATCTCTCTAGCCATCATTCTCTCTTGCTCTCCAACCTAGAATCAAAGTTCATATCTTCTAGGCAGTTGGTGGTGACAAGAGAAAGAGCTACTCTCTCTTCTTGGAAGAGATCAACACACACTCCAATCACTTTGCTCCTTCAAGTTCTAGTTCAAGGTATAGATGATTTGTAAGTGTAATTTCGAATTTCATAACTTTCGTAATTTGGTTTTACTCTCGGTTTGTGAGAGTGGTTTGCTTGATCTCAGGTTGTCGGATTCAAGGTCATTAATCTTGTATTGATTGCACTTGTAGGGTTGCTACAAGTGGGTAGAAAGGAAAACTCAAGCTAGGATTTTAGCTTGAGTATCAGGGTGGTAACCCAGGTGGTAGGGACGTTGGATTATCGGGAACAAGTCGGGTTTGACTTGGGTAATCTAAACCCTTGAACATCATTGTGTTTGATTGTTTTTTGTTGTTTATTATTAATTCTGCATCTTTATTCGATTAGGATTTTAATTAGGCGTAATTTCTTAATTAATTTTATAAACACTATTCAACTCCCCTTCTAGTGTTTTCTTCATA
Organism: Scilla litardierei; assembly: GCA_030789695.1. Taxonomy (NCBI): domain Eukaryota; kingdom Viridiplantae; phylum Streptophyta; class Magnoliopsida; order Asparagales; family Asparagaceae; genus Scilla; species Scilla litardierei. The sequence goes on along the minus strand of CM061142.1, from coordinate 596,875,551 downwards.
GCCAGGATCCTTACAATTGGTATTAGAACGTAAGGTTATAGCTATGTCATCCAACAACGTTCCTCCACCTACTTCCTCCAATAACCATGATCGTGATGGTGCTTCTTAATTTCATCTTCGAAGGACAATCTACGGTTCGTCCTTTGCACTTCAACGGCACGAGTTTCGGCTATTGGAAGTGCCAGATAGAGACATTTTTAGGAGTCCTTCTCTATGGAGAATCCTCCATAAGGAATACATAGAGCCCACGGAAAAGGATTTCGACAAATGGACTCCCGCCGAGAAGTCCACAGAGGTGAACAATGCCAAAGCAATGAACGCTCTTCATTGTGCTTTGGATTCCGATGAGTTCAACAAAATATGCACATGTAAGAGTGCATATCAAATATGGAACCATCTCATCGTCACCCACGAAGGGACCAACAAGGTAAAGTTGTCAAAGCTATATGTTGCTATACAAAACTTCGACATGTTTTAAATGCTGGAAGATGAGAACATTGCCACGATATATTGTCGCTTCACTGACATCACCAATGAGCTCAAAGCTTTTGGACAGACATACACCAAATAAGAGAAGGTGAGGAAGATTATCATGTCAAAGACATCAAAATGGGAAAAAAGAGCAATTGATATTAAGGAGGTCAATGACATGAAGAGCTACACCGTGGTGAACCTCATCGGTACTATCATGTCTTATGAAGTGAGAAGGGAGAACCGATTGAAGATAATAGCAATGATGAAGCCAACGGAGGCAAAGACGAAGGCATTAGCGTTCAAAGCTAATTCTTCATCCTCTGATAGTGATGAGTGCAATAACGAGATGGATTTGGAAGAAATGTCGATCATGGCGAAGATGTTCCAACGCTTTTTTGCAAAGGTAAATTCCCATCCAAATCGAAATTCGATTCAACTAACAATTCTTCTTCTCTTTGTTTTAAGTGCAACAATCTGGGGCACATCAAGAAGGATTGCCTAATGCTAAAGAACAAAGAGAAGTGGAAAGCACCAAAGTACCACAAGTCCGACAAATTCAAGAAGGATAAGAAGAAAGGACTCGTTGGCACTTTCAATGACTCGAGTGGAGATTCTTCAAGCAAATCTGAGGATGAGAAGGGTAAGTGTGTACACATGTGCTTCATGGTACGTGAAGATACATTCTCCGATGAAAGCTCTAGTGAGAGTGATGAAACCGAGGTAACAATGGATGAACTTAGAATAGCTAATAAAGAGATATTTCCTAAATATCAATCTCGCATGCTTAACTATACTAATTTGAAGAAATTAAATGCTAGTAATCATCCATGCCATCCATCACCTACAATGACACCATTGTTGAAACACTCACACTTGAGAAAGCAAATTTGATTTCTCAAAATAGCATATTGAGAAATGAGGTGAATTCCCTCAAATCTCAATTAGAACATGTATCTCTAAAATGAGCTCATGTCCTTCCAAGTTAAAAGATTTAACAAAGAGAAAGGAAAATTAGATGAGTTGCTTTCAAACTAATTTTCAGCCACACATCGTGTTGGACTTGGTTATTCGGAAGGAAATGTATCCAAATCACGCACCTTCTATAGTGGTGTCACTATAGGTTTTGTGAGGTCATCCTCCGGTGCATCCACATGTAGTGATAAAAACACAATGGATAGCAAACTTACCAATAAAGTCACTACTCCACAAAATCCCTCTTTTGCCAAGAAATCCACCAAGGGTGGAAATCAAAAGAAGAGACATGCTTTTATGTACACTAACACTCACACACGTAGGAACACTCCTACTACACGTATGAACACATATGCTGAGTTTTATGCTCTACACCCATGGACACGTGCTAACCCATACATGAGAAATCCTCATGCACGTGCTCCTCCACATGCATATGTTCATACACATTATCACTATATATATGCTCATCCATATGCACCATATTATACGCATGCTCCTCATTTTGTATATAATCATTATATGTCTCATGCATATCCTCCTCCTCTTTCATATGCTAGACCTCATGCTCCTAAACATCATGCACTACATAGAACTCAACCTAATGTGCATGCAACTAGGAAGAGGACTCCCAAAACATACACAGTTTGGGGCCTAAGGACACTAGCATTCATGATAGGAATGCTTATGTAGAATCATACTTTAAAGATGTTGTAAATTGTGATAACTATGTTGGGAAGTCAAATTCCACTTGGACTTGGTTTCCAAACGGCTAATCCCATTGGACCCAACAAGCTTAGGTACCATGAGCTTATGGTATAATATGTAGGTACCCAAGAAAAAGAAAAAGAGCAAGAAAAAAATATTAGCTCTAAGCAGAAAGGATGGATTCTCGATAGCAGTTTCTCCAAGAACATCACGGGAGATTCCTCTTTGATCTTTGAAGTGATCCGCATCAAGAACGGTGTGTAACCTCCTGTAGTCCACTCTACGGGATAGGGTTATACGTTGTGGCCATGTACGGCGTATTGTAGGTAGTGGAGTAGGATCATTAGAGAGTGTGACCCATTTAGAGGATCCTTCTAACAAATGAGGCTCACAAGTGTTGAAAAGCGTGTCGGAAGGTTGTGGTGTGTTTATGGGAAAATGGTGTAAACTAGTTGGGCCGAGTATATCGATCGACCGACTAGTCATTTTCATGCACACTTGTGCTCAGTCACGTGCACACTTCGTGCATGGACACGTGCATACATCACCACCACAAGTATGATATGTGGACTCACCATGGGTATTTAGACTAAAGAGTTTAGCCTTGGGCACACTCGTCCTTCAAATCGTGCAGGCGGATATCGAGAATGACCCCCGCGTATTGGGATGCGTGCATGCAAAGGTGTCACGTGGCTACCATGACCGTCTTGAGACGTAAATGGGACCTTAGTGACAACTATGCAAGGTGGCCATTGGGGATTGGAGAGTTTTGCATTGAAACCCCTCACATTTGCAAATTGGTCCAATTTTGGGTAAAAACACATTAAGGCAAAAAGGAGGGGGTTTATGCAAAAATGCCAAGTGAGGATATTAGGGTCATTTCACTTGGTTGCTGGAGATTAGAATTGAGCTTGGCAAACTTTGGTTGGCTGGCTTAGTGATTAAGTAAAGTGAAATGTCCATATTACCCCCAAGAGGCTTCTACACACTTAAAGCTCCTATATAAGCCCTCCACTTGTAATTATCCATCTTTTTCTCTGAATTTATGCCTAATTTCGTGAGAGAAACCTGAGAGAGAGCTAGAGGGAGATTGGAGAAGAAGGAGGATGGTTGGAGCTAGGAGATGGCCATGCATGTTTGAGGATTTCACCCTAGAGCAAGCTAGAGCTTGGATTTTGCAGAAAGGAGGCAATGGTTCCACCCAAGGCATTCAACTTCAATTGAAACACCAAGGTAGAGGATCTCTACACCCTTAGGACTAGGGCTTGTGTTGCATGTTATGGATTTCCCATGCTCTTTGATAAATTTTGCATGTTGGTGAAGTTTATGGTGAAGTTCAAGCTAGTTTATGGTACATGTTCTTGAAAGTTGCAAGCTTATGTTTTGATCAAAATTTCGTGCTTCTATGGCTTCCATATGTTATTTTGAAGCTCTGTAAAATTTTCATAATTTTTGGTTATTAATTACATTATTTTCGGTAATTATAAAAACAGGTCAGATCCGCCCTTTTCCGGAGAGTCTCTGCCCGATTTTGTTTCGAACAGTTCACCCTCTAAATCAAAGTGTTTTCTTCTGATTTTATAATATGTTGTTCTCTGATAAGTCCTCTACAAATTCTTCAACTTGACCGAAGTCCAATTCCCACTCTAGCTATTTTTTAAAAATCAATTCCTGAAATCTGTCCTGTTTTCATCAGCCCAGACACCTTCTAGAAAAAGTCATATCTGTTTAACCACTTATTGGATTTTTGTGTTCTTTAGCTCATTTTATATCTAAGCCCCAGATTTACAATTTTGCCTTCTTGAGCCTATTTTAATTCTGCCTCTAATTATTTTTAAAGTTTCAATCTTTCAACTCCAAATCTGCAGTTTTAAAACAGCCAGAACCTTGTTTAGTGTTTAGTTCATATAAAATCAACCCGGATGTATTTAGACCTGAAACTAGAAATTTTGGAAACTAGATTCATGATTCTATAACTCTCTTCTGTATAGTTTTTCGTGTGTTATGCAAAATTTTAAAGCATTCTTCTGTTGAAGTGGCTGCTGCAGCTAAGAAAATTGATTAAGTGGTTATGTTAGGCTCATGTATGTTATGTTAATTTGTTGCTAAGCTCTGAAATGATGTTATGATGCCTCTAATACGCGTTAAGATGGTTAACTACTACTCTAGCCTAGTTGCTCATGGTTTGTTATGATGCATGTGCAAGGATTGTGCTTATGTTGTGGAAATTGGTTATGTGTAGAAAGAGAAATGTGGAACAAGTGAAGCTAAATATGTTGATGAATGAGCAACTAAACTAGAGTAGGGTTAAAAAACAGAGGTGTCTGTACCGCTTAAAGCGGGTTGGCCCTCTAGATTGGGGTTGGGGGAAGATACCGTATCGGTTACTGTACGAGGACGAGACTTGTGTTATGAGTGACGGTCGTTGACCGTGCACTGAGTGGCGGCCGTGACCGTGCACTGAGCTTCAGTAGATTTCCACTCACACAAGGTTTGTCGTGGAGTGTGACCCCACTTGCTAAGATCTGCAGGGAGTGGGGAGCCCCGACCAGCTGGCGGGTGCCGTTTTCCATCCCTATTTCAGGGATGAGGTTTAGTCCTCGTACTCTAGTCTCGGTCACGGAGTCTCTAAATTCAATAACATTCAAAATATAATGAACTTCGAATCATGAACGTTTAACTCTGTAATTGAACTGTGTGGTGATTGTTGGTGTGTTTAGTACCCTGTGTGTGTTGAGTTCTCTACTAGACACGCTTTGACGTGTCCCCTCCCCATGGTTTTGGGAGCAGGTACCCAGGAGCAGCGCCTGGAGCTGGACACTGCCAGACGTCTGTAGTCTTCTAGTCAGTTGAGAGTGCCACTTGTCGGACAACGCGTGCTTAATGGGAGACGATGTTGTTGTAGTTGTTGCCACTCCTGTGGCTAGTGTTGTAATCTTGTTTTGTTGCACTACCGGGCAGTTGCATTTGTACTCAGTGGACTTTGTGGGCGTGTAGTAGTAGTTGTATCTGTTATGATGTACTTTTGGCAGATGTACAGTAGTAGTAGTAGTAGTAGTGTTTTGATCTTGTACTCTTGGACTGTGACTCTCTGCGATGCACTTGCTGTTGATGATGCTTCTTTGTATTGTTTTTCTAAAATAGCTTTGTAGTACCACTTGTGAATGATGCTTTGTTCTTATATTCTGAGCTTCTTTGTGTTGTTCCAGTGTAAGCAGTGGCTTGTTGTACTTTCATTATTTTATTACGCTTGGTACATTACCGCGGCCTGTCGGGCAACCCATCCCCTTTGACTCGGGGAATCGAGAACACCTTCTCTTCCCTTGAGCATTTGGGCGACTGTGTCGTGACATGTTTTGTGGCGGCCCATGCATGTCCACTAATACTGCGACACATGTAAAAGCGACACAGATTATGCTCTGATACTAGAATGTGGTACTAATTTGTGTCTTATCCGTCTACTACAGAATTGCAAGCGGAGAGGGTCAGTCCAATGGAGGTATGGGAGGACAGTCTACAGGCGAGCAGCCGACGGGCGATAGTCCTGGGTCTGGTACATCATTGATCGGAGAAGAGCTTATGGTTCAGGTGTTGTCTGGGATCCTCGAGCGCCTTGCAGAACTCAAGGAGGGGTCTCTCGTGTTCCCACAGACTATTTCTTCAACATATAGGCTTTTCACAAACTTCATTCCGAGGCCCTTTTGTGGAGGAGAGACAGGGTTGGAGGTGGTGAGTGGATCAGCCACATCGAGGACAGTTTGACCTTAGTCGGTGCCCCTCGGAATGAGTGGGTTGACGCCACCCGTAGATGCTTTACGTTTGCGGCCAGGGATTGGTGGAAAGATCTTCAACTGTGCCTCAAGGGAGCAGATCTCTCCTGGGAGGAGTTCAGGAAGTACTTTGAGGCGACTTACCTACCTGCAACGGAGAAGGAGGAGTTGAGACAGAGGTTCGAGCATTTGACTCAGGGGCAAAGGACCATTGATCAGTATGATGCGGAGTTTTCCCAGCTTAGTAAGTTTGTCCCAGAGCTGGTAACCTCAGAGGCCGACAGAGTGAGACATTTTCATTTGGGACTGGCTCCGGAGTATAGAGGGGTCATGTCTACTACCATTCTATCTACATACGAGGCCGTGCTTGAGACAGCCAGGATGCATGAGGCTCATTTGCGGAGTATTGGAAGGATACCAGCAGCTAGCAGTTGATCCAGCTCAGAGGCCTGGTACTAGACCGGTCCAGTCGACTCAGTTCAAGAGGCCTGGAGTTGCACCTTCAACACCAGTGGTTCAGCGGCAGCCGATATGTTTCCACTGCGGTAAGCCGGGACATGAGGCTCAGAGTTGCAGATTATGGCGTCAGGGACGATGTTTTACTTGTGGAGGAAAGGGGCATCTTCGGAGAGATTGCCCGAGATGTCGCCAGATGGGACCAGGAGGATCGGGGACAGTGAGGCCGGAGCAACAGCAGCAGCGTGCGCTTCCCGCGGCTCCTCAGCGGCTTGCGCTCCCTGCACCACCGAGGATGACAAAGTTAATTGGATGCAAGTGCATAGATGTTGATTAGTGATCAACCATTGTTGGAACGCTGGGTTTTGAATTGGAGGAAGTGGTTTTGAATCAGTGTTGGCAGGACCTGGGATAGTGGGTGAGGGAGAAGGCTTCGATCCAGCAATGTAGTCGAGGTAGACGTAAGCATTGAGGACACCCACAACTTGCGATCGCCAGAGAATATAATTTGTGGAATCAAGCCGATTGGTGATAAGAGTGGGAAACTTTGAAATAAGAAATTTTAGGTTGGGAGAGATCTGCTCAATCTGAAAACAATAGAGGTTTTTAGACAAGATAGGAGGGTTTGGATATTTGAGAGAGGGTCAAAGATCATATTGCTGTGAAGCATGGGACTTTGATACCATGAAGAAATTTTAAGGACGGGAAAAAGATAGAAAAGAAAACAGTAGTCTTTTCATTTCTCTTGATGTGCTTAAATATACAAATCGTTAAGGATATAATATAATAGTAATCTAAGCTGGAGACTGCCATACCGATGCGCCTATGAGCCCAGCGACCCAGCAACATCCTGAGAGGAGGTCGAATTTACCATATGACCTTGATTTTTTATCAACATACATTGATATTGAAATGATAATAAGACCGCAGGGCAGCGCCACCTGAAAAGCTTCTCATGTGTTGTTGTATAATCGGTGTGCAGTAAAGAAAGCCAGGTAGCATGGAGGGGTGCGAAGAAAGTACAAGGTCCAATCACAGTGCCAGTACACCTCCCATGTGGAGCAACAGGAGGACATCAAATCTCCGGGCCCTTCACTGGCCCCTTTTCCTTTCCCTTCTCGGTATCCCCCACACTTGCTTCAGCCTCCGTGCAAAAACTTCACATATATTCATTCCGTAACAAGTTAAAGAGAGAGAGAGAGTATAACTGGAGTGACAAGACTGCAGCTTCTCCCTCGCCCACAAGAGCACGAAACGGAGAGACGCGCACACACGTATAACAAACAGCTTGAAGCTGAAGAAACCATGAGAATACAGGGAAGATATCGGACACAGAGATAGTGTCCGTGTCTGTGTGTTGTGTGTGTCTAGGGTTTCGTTTACGTATCACGTACGTACGCCTTTAGTAAAACGTGTGCGAGTTGGCAAAACGCGGACTTGTGCATGCAACTGGGCGAAGATTCCTCGGCGTATTTGAGTGTATCTACATGTGCAGAGTTGTGGTTACCTCATCTCGTTTGAAATGAAACGATACGTGACCTTAATTGATTAACCTACCACTGGTGGATATGATCGATGCATTGTTGTATTTCATTTCATTTCATGTTGTCCAATGGCCTGACTGACGGGTCATTTTCCTTGGCTATTTAGAAGAAGATTGGTCTTATATACTCATGCGTAGGGGCGGCTGAGTTGATTCTTGCTAGGCATGTAGCTATCTAGGGATACCATGAGTGGGTTTTACGTGTGGTAAGCCTTGTAGGTGTCCAAGGTTAGTTGTTTCAATTTGTTGGGTGGAACGTGTTTAGGCTTAGTATTGGTTTACATATTACTGCATGATCTCTAAAAAAGATATCAGCTAATTTAAACGATTATAACAAAGACACGTCAGCCGTCAATGGTTGGATTATCAGACTTCTGGTAATCTATTCGTATAAATTTTTTTTTCAAATCTGAATTAGATCAGACGTCTGAACAATACACACCAGGCGTCTAAGCTACGATTGGTGCACCAGACAAGTTTGTGTACAGACATATCATATGTCTGATGTTTCAGCTGCAGACGTCTGAACTACTTGGATTATTTTCTACCAGAAAATCAGACGTCTGAGCTTTGATTAGGCGTCTGACTCTTATGAATCAGACGTCTGATTATGACATAAAATGTCAATTTTAATATTTTTTAAAATTGAAACCATATAGCATAGATTGCAATAGCCATAAATAAATATTATTCAACTTAAAATACGAAATGCTTCAAATTGAAAACATACATAAAAATTTTTAAATATAACATTACAGTGACGTGCATATATTGATGTACAAATTAAATTACATTGCCTTTCAATGACTAAATATGCTACATCAAGTAACTTTTTAATTCGAAGTGTCGTTGCTTCTCACGAGTTCGACCTCTATTCTGAATATATCTCACCAAGTCTACGATTGCCCCAGAAGAATATTGTCAGTTTGTACTGTCGTTCCTAAGTTGATCGTATTGTGGCAACTCATATAGTGTAGCGTACATCTGTCCTTCATCCTCCACAATCATAATGTACAAAATGATACAAGCTCACATTATTTTTCCAAATAGGTTTACTTGGTACGTACATTCGAGCTGGACCTTTAATAATTGTGAATCTTGACTATAAAATGCCGAATGCACGCTCTACGTCCTTTCATGCAGTCTCTTGTCTATATGCAAACAATTGAGCCTTTGCGAACTACGGTAGATGAATAGATTGGACAAACATAGCATACAGTGGATATATACCATCGGCCAAGTAGTATCCAAGGTCATATTGGTTACAGAATTAACCGTAAATTAAACATGAGAAGATCTATCTTCATAAACATCGTTAAATAATGGTGAATGGTCCAATACATTTACATTATTGCACATACCTGGAATGTCGAAAAACGCATGCCATATCCATGTAGCAGAAGATGCGACTGATTCAAGTATGACTGTAGGTGATCCATGATCTCCCCGTGAGTATTGTCCTTTCCATACTGATGGACAATTTTTCCATTCCCAAAGTAAGCAATCGATACTTCCCAACATTCCTGGGAAGCCACGAGGTTCTCCTACACTTAGAGGCCGGTGAGTGTCGGCGGCATTTGGCCTTCTCATATACTCTTCTCCGAAAACCAAAACAACGCCATTGACAAATTTATTAAGACAGTCTTGAGCAGTGGTTTTGCCTATTCGCACATAATGGTCAATTGCATCAGCAGATACTCCATATGCCAACATCTGCATATTTCTAGTACATTTTTGTAATGGTGAAAGGCCGATACGACCATAAGGATCAACACGTTACTGGAAGTATGAGAATTGAATATTAATGGCATCTACTATGCGAAGAAATACATGCATCCTCATTCGAGATCTGCCACGAAATTGATGATCGTTGTAAATTGGTGGGTCGACGAAGTAGTCTATGTAAAGATGATTATGACTCACCACCCAACCTCTATCTGTGGTTGCTTTGAGGCGTGTAGGCTCGGCCATACTTGGAGAAATACTTGGCATGCTTAGGAACTCATTAAGCATAAAATTGCTCATGGCGACTATTTCTGCAACATCAACTTCATCTGACTCGGTGATGAAAGAAGAAGTATTCGAAAACATTGAACTATGTTTTTCAAATTTTAGTTTTGTATGTAGTAAAGCTCTGTGCTGGAGGTTATATATAGGACTCCATATGACAACAACTAGTTTTTAACGGCTAGTTTACACCAGCTATGTTAAAACCACAATATATTCATTCAAATAACATACATAAGTTACAATTGGCATTAACAATTGGAAATTAAAATACAACGACAACTAATTTTAAACCAGGACAACACTATTTTGGAAACAACTTAGCCTCCAATCATTCTAAAAAAGTTCTTCCCAAGCTGATAGATTTTCCTTCGCCTATAGCTTTGAATACATTATAACTTCTTCATGCAGGCAGTGTTATCCATTGCATTTGGTAGTCTGCTTTGTGTATCAATTCTGTATCAGACCCCCTTTTGGGCATCGGCTTTCGCAATTTTTGAGAATGTATCTGACATTCCATATACGACCGAATGCATTACATTTGCCTTCGCTTTCGCTTTTCATTTGAGGCTTTCACCCCAATGGGACGGATTAAAATAGGCACATCTTCAGTGGTTTCATCAACATAAGTTGGTGTATTGGGCTTGATAGGTGTACTTGGCTTCGTAGGTGCATTCGGTTCAGACGGTGTACCTGCATCTGAAAATGATGAATAATTTCCATGTTCATTGATCTTTATTCTTTTAAATGAGCTATCTTGGCCGACCAACATACACTTTGGATCATCCCTCAACATGTACCATACATGCTCTAAGTTGAATTTCTTCGCCGCTTCACTTTCATAAATTTTATGGGCAGTGAATATGATGTCATTTTCGGCATCAACACTCTTCTTTAGTGCCTTTGCTTAATTGTAGCTCCTACAAACTTGGAAACATACTCATTCAAATAGTGCCAATGATTTTTGTAAGACTTGTAATCTCAAATGGCTCCATCAGTTTGGAACTCAGCGACACACTATGCCACCGTGTTCTAAAATGTTGTGCCCGATTGATCAATACCAATAATGAAGTCTTTGATGATATTTAGATAAGCACCAAGCAGGACCTTGTCTTCCTCGATTGTCCAGTTTAGATTTCTTTTGTTGGCAGCAACTACCGCCGGTAGAAAATCCATCTCTTTTTGGTAGGCAGCTTGTCTTGTGGTGGCCATAGCATCCCCTCATGCTCTTCTATTACACATTGCGTTGAAATTTCGGGATACGTTTAGTTATATTGGGAATTTGAATTGTATGGGTAATTTGGATTCGGATGAATGGATGTGTTATATTCTACATTGATTCAAGTGGTGAAATTTGTGGATGATTTGGGTTGATATATGAACATGAAGAATTTAACAAATGATGGAAGTAATTGAGATGATGTGGATCCATGGCAAATGAGTATTCAATTCACAAAATTTGATAACTAAAGGAAAAATAATATTGGAGATGTGTGAAACAAATGCTTGGTGAGTATCAGTAAAATAGAAACATGTCAAAATACTAAACCAAAATATGCACAAAGTCCAAGAAATAAACCCAAAAATCCAAGTCTCAACGGCTCTTAACATCTATTTTTCCCTGTATCAGACGTCTAAAGTTCACTATTCATACATTTGATCATTAATCAGACGTCTGGATAATGACCGTCAAACGTCTGGTCCATGTCTCAACTACTATTAATGACTATTTTTTACCATTGAATCAAACGTCTGATGTTCACTAATCAGATGTCTGATCGTGTATCAGATGTCTGGCAAACGAATGTCGGATGTCTGGTTCATGGTCACTAAAAAAATTTATCCTCCTATGATTAGATGTCTGAGCTTAATCACCAAACGTCTAGTTCTGGCAGGGTTTTAAGAAAATAAAGTCCTGCCAGAATCAGGCGTCTGGTGTGTAACAACCAGTCGTCTAATCCTGACATGTTTGGAAAAAAAATAAAACGCCTGTTGAGTCAGCGACTGAATATGTGGATGAACATGGGCTTAAAATTTTAAGTCCATATTCAACCCTCCTCTCCTTTAAACCACTGTTCAGCCATCTCTCTCCACTTTTTTTTTCAAAAAAACCAAATTCACATCGTATTATGCCCGCATTCAGCCCTCGTTCAGCCCTCCATTGGTAGTGTTTTTACTATAATACCTCTTAATTTATGATGTTTGCACTGAGATCCCATCGTTTAATGAAAACCACTCTTTTTCCTGCTTTGGCCACTTTGTGTTCTCTCTAATGCTTGCTCTTCTCTTTTATGCTCCCTCTCTCATCTGTCATCGCTCGTCTCTCTCTCATTCTCTTCTCCCTCCGCCATATCACTTATACCCTCTTTTTGTGCCTTCTCAACACCAAAATTACTCTTTTTTTATTCAACGGAAAGCTTTGAACCAACCTCCCATGAAGGAGGGAGGGGGATAACCACGGGACCAATTGGCCCGGGTTAACACCAGAAGTACCGAGAGGAAGAGATGAGAGTAAGCAATGGTATCAGTCAACAAGAAAAAAAAGAAAGATGGTGTGAACTAGAATTGTTTTTAAAATTTTTTAACGTTATTCCACTAAGAGAGATCGTGTGAGTGTTAATATCACTAGGTTGTGTGTTGTATTAGGCACACTGCACACACTGACGACATTTAGAGGTGTTTGAGTGTAATATAACCTAACATCAAGTTTGTATCTTCTTAGCACAAATTTGTTGGATTTTAGCTTCAAATCACAACAATGGTGGCAACCAGCCCAGGTTTGAAATTCAAGTCACTGATGCCAAAACAGTAAGATATATATTAGCATATGTACTGTGGAGTGTGGGCTAACGCAACAGCAAGATAACGCATTGTGGTACCAGTCTCCAAGACAGTAGCAGGGAGGTCTTGGGATGAGTTTTAGATTTCTTGATAACTGAAGTGTCCTAATCCCAGGTAACATACACTGAAGGGAACCTGCTTATCCTAAGCTAGATGTGATTTGTTAAGCTAAATAATTTAGGCTTAAGAATTAATTAAACGTTTCAGTGCTGTCACTTTCTTCAGAGGGTGGGAAAATGGAGAGCTGAGAAAGAGACAGATGGAGACATTCCCCGGGGCCCACCGCCTTGCCCGGCTTTTCAGACTGCAACTCCTTTTTGCTCAGCCGCTGCTTATTTAATGAAGAACATATGCCCCCTATGCAGACCCCCCATTCTTTCGTAGTTACACCCTCCCCTTTGATTCCCTGCGTCCACGCCAAAGCAGCAAAATCCAAGGAGGGTGCTGATAAAAACACTAGCCTGGTTCAATAATGGTGGAGAGAGGGAGAGGGACAAGGAACAAGGAGTGGAGATAGGGTCGGATAAATTTTTATTGGGTGCGTTTATCGAGGCAAAAGAACCCAGCAAAGCACTGCAGGGAATCAAAACACCATCAGCTGCAATTTAGAGGCCTAGAGCGCTACTGAGAGGTGCAATCCGTCCACTTCAAACTTCAGGACCTAAATATTATTGTTCTCCAGTGTCCCTGTCTTTGTTTGTTGCGCACGTGTTCATCAGTTTATGCAAGCAATATTTTGGTTTTCCCCGGTATTCGACTTCAACTTTTACCATCTTTCCTCACCGAAAAATCTATATTACAAACGAGGAATGTTCACTTAGGCTTGTCCCAATCACAAGTTGATTGGGACAAACCTAGGTGTATTCCAACGGGGTGCTGGTTTTGGGTTGGGTTTTGATAATTTTTATCTTCGACAATACCGGCACACACGTCCATAATTCTCGCTCCTTTTTGATTGCACGCTTACAGCTTCGTACACCGTACACTGTGTACGAAGGCCTATATGCCCAGCCGCCATATCTCCTCCAAAGGCCTTGCCGAATCGACACAACAAAGACGCGAAACCATCAAAACGAGAAGAGATGCTTCAGTGGTGCAATCTCTTCGACGAGCGAGCGACCATCTTCTTTCTTTTAAAAAAAGTATACTGTGATCTCGTGTTTCTCTTTAACTTGGTTTGCTTTTGTTTTGGATGAACAAAATGCCATCGTAGGGGAGAATATTTATAGGCAAACTCCAGTCATCTAATTCTGAAAATTCCAAGTTCGCGGTCAATCGCTTTGAAAAATATTATGAAATGATAGTCTCTAAAATAGTCTGAATCCGTGCATCTAGTTAGTTCGGGTAGAAACTCTCTTTGAATTTGGTTTAAATACGACTGGCATCATGTAGAAGCAGCGACGCTTGTCACCATATGTTTGATTTTTCTAATTACAACGGAGCTTGATCATTGCACACACGCTTTTTTTCCTCGACATCGGATTTTAGTGGTTAAAAATGGACAGTAAGATTAAGTTAAATAATTTAATCTTCAATTGCATGGTTTTTTTGTTGGCGTGTTGGTGGTGTGTTTCCTCTCCAAGCTAATGGTCACGAGTTTGATCCTCACTTGGTGCTTGTTTAAAGTAATTTAGTTTGAATCAAACTTATTTTTGTTTTCATGTCATTAAAACGTGTTTTTGTTTTCGGCTTTCTTACTCGATCTCTAACACATATGTTGCATGTGGCCTAAGCAATGAACTTCATATGTACTTTGTTGTTCACTTCGTCACCTCAAATATACTTAAACGTATTGGAAAAACACATTCCTAATCTCTTTGGACTCGTCGACTTGAATACCTTCACATCTATGTACTATGTTAATGCAGTTTGTATGCTTTTTTGCAATGCCATCTGGCCCTCCGGTCATCTAATACTAGTTCTGCCCATGTATATTACAAACGAGAGATGTGGATCAAGATGTCCAACAGGCTGGCCCGGCAAGGCTTTGACGGGCGGCGGGCCGGGCTTTCCTCAAAATAAAAAAAAACTTTAAAAAACTTTAAAAAACTTAAAAATTCTTTAATATTCATTAAATATTCATAAAAATTCTTTTAAAAATGAAAAATATTTAAATTAGATTATACGTGAATTACTGGATAAGGTTGTATCTATTTGAAAGATTGTATCATATCTATGTATGAACTCTCACTTCCCTTATAAATAAAGGCCTGAGGTCTTCCCCATAGGATACGCTTCATAACACGTTATCAACAAATTCTCTCTAAGTTTCAAAGATCCGTTCATTGCGAAAGCTAGGCTGAGAAGATAGATCCATCGTGCGTGGGCTTCATCCACCTTCACGCATTCGACTCTCTCGATTGATCTTCACAAAACAAAATTTTAATTTACCCCCGCTGGCGGCCCCCTCGACGCCGACGCCGACGCTGCACCACGGCAGCGCAGCTTCTACGACCCCGGTGGAAACCATCGCCGGGGGAGCGACAGCAGCTAATCCCGCCACTCCCCTAACGTTAAAACAATTGGGCTTCTCGGCCAAACTAACCAAAAAAGTAGAACCGTGGGCCTGAAGCCCACACTGCATGTGGCTCTGACCCATAGGCCGAAAAAAATAAACGAAAAAAATAATAAAATTGTGGGATTCAGGCCTGAAGCCCACGCGGCATGTGGGCTCCGACCCACTGGCCGATAAAGGAAAAAAATGGGGTGGGGGAAGCCATGGGCCTGAAGCCCACGGTGACATGTGGGCTCAGGCCCACAGGTCGAAAAATTAAAAAAAAAATTACTACGGCCCCGCAGGCCGAATTCCTTACTAAAAAAGATATGGAAAAAGGGAAAATAAGGGGTTTTACTAGGGGCATACATGGATTTTTGGGGTTTATATGGGGCATAAAATGGAAATCTTTACTGTTTACAAAACAAATTATTTGAGGGCACCATTCAAATTTTATTTGAATCGACCCATATTCGCACAACTTATACATATCATATTATTATATATGATGCATGTGTTTGTATCATACTTGTATGTCTTGCACCATACTTTTCTGCCACATATTCTGCGTTAAATTTTATGCTTTGTTGTGCGAGCATTAGCTTAATAATTATAAAGATCATGCGACCGCTCTGCTGTAATTAGCTATCCAACCTAACAGACTATGACATCGCCCTGTGTTCTAAATAATTATTAAGCATTAAATTTGATGCATTTATCCTATTCTGAATCTGTGATGCCTGTGATGTGTTATAAACATGTTTTATAAGCATAAATTCTGCTTGAATGGCTAATTGTGGTTTTGGATCGGTTGTTTAGTCCTACATTTAATTTTCTTGCACTTTTCTTTTTCTTTTGAGAGAAATTGTAGTAAGGAAATATATGTAATGCCCAAGACTGATGATCATTTTCATGGAGGCAGAGGCCACTCCTGAAGATGAAAATTTTTATGGGCCCCGTGGGGTTTCCAAAGTTGTAATTTTTCTTTCATTTGTGTAAAATGGACTGTATATATGGACTTTGGGACATTATATTTTTATGTGATGTCGCTCGATCCACACAATTAGCCTATTCATTATAATTGCCTCTACATGATATAATTTACATTTTTATATCAATTCGTGCAATTGTGTCGATAAATAATTATGTATAATGGCCAATGCCGCAATTATTGTTTTCATATCTTTGAATAATCATTATTGGCAATTGGACCTGAAGTTCCATTGAAATGCCAATACCCTTCTTTCCTTATAAAATACAAATAAATGAATGCAAATGGATAAATATGAAAGTCATTTTTTCCATCTCTTAGTCACAAGTCTTAAAAGATGAGCAACCCAGCGGTAAATAGATCCTAAAAGATCTATGGTCTAATTATAGACCAATATGGCCATCGAAAGGACACCATATCATCGCTAAATGATCTCCATATCACCGCTAAATGATCTCACCTCACGTGCATGATTCTTAAATTTAGGCCCCGAGCAAAAACTCTGTCATAAATAAATAAATAAATAAATAAATAAATAATAGGATCATGCCTAAAGTCGTGACTTGACAGAATAAACGAGAAACATATAATAATGAATATTGATCACTCCATATTTTACACCTTTTTCTGCATGTTTTCATGATGTTTTGATCGCCCATATTGCGTTTTTCACGATTATTCGACGATATTGTGATACTTTTCACTATTTCTTGTTTTTGTCGTATTTCAGGAAATATGGAGCGATTTGGAGTGAAATTGAGATCAGAAGATTTTCATGCACTTCGGAGTGTCACCCACTGTTTATTAGAGGACTTATCAGCGATGGAGGATGAGCGGAAGAAGAAGGAATTCGATAGGATCGATGAGGGAGCGAAAAGAAGAAGAAATGAGCTCAGAAGCACATCACTCGGCCGAGCAAGACTGCTCATTCAGCCGAGTGAAGGATCACCCTCGCCCGAGTGAAACGGATACGCACTGCAAATTTCAGACGTTTCCTCGGCCGAGTAAGGAAGTCTACTCGGCCGAATGAGAAAGCTCACTCGCCCGAGTCAGTCAGAGAAATCAGACAGAAAATAGCCAAAGTTACTGGAAATTCTGAGAAGACTACTCAGCCGAACGAAGAAGACTACTCGGCCGAGCCACCCCGAGAGATGGACCCCTGAGAACCCCGAAGTTACTGTTTTTTTACAGGGTTTGTCACTCGGGCGAGTGCCAAGGGTCACTCGGCCGAGTGACTCTCTCCGACTGCTGCTAGGAATGCGAATTCTGGGCTGCGCAGGGGCAGTTTTGTCACGATTTTTTGGACGATTTTGGCTTGTATTTAAGCCTAGTTTTTACCCTAGTTTTAGGAGAGACTTGAATTATTTTTTAGAGACTTCTTTTAGGTTTTTGACGGATATTCTTTGGAGAAATATCAGCTAGAGACGACATTATTGGTTTGTTCTTTCTTGTTAAAAAAACTCATTTTTATGAATTGTTTCTTATTTGCAATGAATTGTGCCATGATTATTATTGTTAATTCTGAGATTTTCATGATGATTAGTGAGTAGTTCCGTCGTTCTAGGGCATGGGGATGAACCCTATGGACCCGATCTTTGAATTGTGATGAATTTATAGATTTGTTGCTAGAATTGATAATGGTTAGGTTGTGATCGAGTTATTACGAGTAGCTAGGAATTCATATTGATTGGGATTTGCAAGAGATTGGATCCCAATTGATAGAAAGGCCTAGATATTCGATTTAGATTGATAATTGAATTTCTCTAGAGTTGGTTTGCAAGAGATTAGACCAAAGCTAGGATTTTTAATTATAAATCTATGCTAATATTCGTTTGCAAGAGATTGGACGAATACGAACCATCATAACCTAGATCGTAAGGCGAGTTTGCACGAGAGTGGGCTCGAGATGCGATTAGACGATGATGTCGATCTTCACGCTAGCGACTTAGGGTAGGGTTTGCATGAGAGTGGGCTCTATCCTAGGTTTGCTATAGACCGGCAATATAGCGAGAGCTTGAGCTTGGGTCTACATTAATTTGTGACTAGTTCAACTACATTCAAGCTTAGCAACAATGAAATTTATGATTCTCAAGGATGAGAGACGGTCCGTAGTGGGGATTTCCTATCCCTAGACGCTTTATTATATTGATATTTCTTGCTATTGAACGATTGTGACTATTACATCAAAACTATTCTTATTCTCTTGATAGCTATCAAAGTGAGATACTGTCATTTGTCCTCCATGTGTTCGATACCCGCTCGCCTCTACACTGTGCGCTTGCGGTAAGACTACAAGTCGTTTTTCTGGTGTATATCCGGACACGATCAAGTTTTTGGCGCCGTTGCCGGGGAGGCGACGATATTTTATTTTTTTACTTAGTTATTTCTTTTTGTTTATTTATTTTTATATTTTTATTCCTCTATCATACTAACAATTCCATCGAAGCTCTATTTTTCTATGCATGTACACAAGATCGACGGAGCATCAAGAAGATCTATTATTTGATCCGGAGATCGAGCGTACGGCAAGGAGGCTTAGAGCGGAGAGAAGACTTGCTATAGAGGACGATTGTATGAACCGACGGAAGACACTGGAGCAATTAGTGGCATGCATGGCTAGAATAATATCTATCAGAGATAGACTTCAGCATAAGACCACTTCTAATACTTCATCTATTGCGATGCCGGAGTTGGCGGTAGACAAGAATTTCGAGCTCAAAACGGGACTAGTGGTTCTAATGCAACAAGACCCATTTCATGGGAACGCCCACGAGAATCCACATTACCATCTTCAATTATTCTTGTCCAAGTGTGCCACCTTTCAGATGCCCGGTGTACCGGTCGATGCTATCCGACTACGCCTCTTCCCATTCACTCTCAGAGACAAAGCTTTATATTGGTTAAGGACGTAAGCGGAGGGGATCTTTATTACATGGGATGAGTTGGCAAGTGCTTTTATGAACAAATTCTACCCACCATCCAAGACCGTCAAAATAAGGAGCGCACTCATGTCCTTCAAGCAAGGACCTCAGGAGACTCTATTTGAGGCATGTGACCGCTTTAAAGATCTCCAACACTAATGCCTCCATCATAATATTGAAGCATGGGAGCTAGTACATAGCTTTTATAATGGACTCCAACCGGGCACCAAGAAAATCATAGATGCAACCGCCAACAGAGCCATTCTATCTAAGACACCAGATGAAGCTATGGCCCTACGAGAGGAGATGGCCTCTAACAACCAACAATGGGGCGACGAGAAAGGACATTCGTCATCCTCCTTGAAGCCAATAAGCATATATGAGGCCAAGGCCGTTGCAGAGCTTTCTACGAAGCTTGACTCTCTTTATAAGGTCGTGGAGAGATTGGAGAAGTTGATTACCGAGCCGCATGGAACTCCCGCCACATCTACACCGGGAGGCAATATGAGCGTTTAGCAAGACCAATCTCAGGCTATGTTCGTTGGAGGAGAGCAAGGCGAGGGCGTTATAGAGCAAATCCAATATGTTGCAGGGAACACTGGTTATTGGGCCAACCCGGCCACGAGGAATCATCCGGGCTTCTCGTATGCTAATAATGATGGAGCTTTGAACCCACCACCACCGCAACAACCTCAAGCTCGGCCTCCACCTCCACAACCTCAATATCAACCAAGAGGGCCACCACAACAAAGCTACCCGTCTAGGCAACAAGCGGGACCGTATAGGCCACCGGGTTATAATCAAGGGTGGAGAGCTTCAAACCCACCACAAGCACCACCGAAGTCAGATCATGAAGCTAGGGTGGAAGAGTTTATGGTGGATCAAAAGAAGTTAAATGCTAGGTTGGCGGCTCAATAAGACTCTCTCAATACCGTCGTGGCACAACTAGCGGAGCAACTTGCGTTGATTAACAAAAACACTCAACAATTACCAGCTCAACCGGAGCAAAACCCACGAGAAAATACCGGCCACATCAATGCGGTGGCGGCGGTTACTACTAGGGGCGGGAAGGACACTACTCCCGCAATGGTTCAAACCAATGAGCCCGTGGAAGAAATTGTTGATGACAAGGAGCCGGCAATTGAGGAGGAGTGCCCGAAAGAGCTGCAAGAAGGTGAAAATTCTGAAATTGTGAAGCCACGCGAGGAGCGCACCTACATGCCACCGGTACCCTTTCCACAACGGTTGGCAAGAGCAAAAATTGATAAGCGTCTCGCCAAATTCCTTGAGTACTTGCAGGGAGTAAGCCTTAATATACCTTTCTTGGACGCTATTGTAGAGATCCCATCATATGCCAAGTTCTTGAAAGACTTAATTTCGGGAAAGAAGAGAAAGGAAAAGATAATGATCGTCGAGCAAGGTACTTGGTTCACCCAGAAGGAGAAGGAGCACATGAAATTCAAAGATCCCGGAAGCTTCCGCATTCCATGCACACTTGGAGGAGTCCCGCTACAAAAGGCTTTGGTGGATTTGGGAGCAAGTGTGAGCCTAATGCCCCTAAGTATATTTGAGAAATTGAATACAGAGACCGACTTGAAGCCTACGGATATGAGAATACAACTTGCAGATGGTCGGGTTACTAGGCCGATGGGAATTGCAGAGAACATACCGCTCCAAGTACCGGGAGGAATTTGCTTGCCGTGCGATTTCGTAATTATGGACATCAAGGAGGAGGGCGACACATCGCTAATTCTTGGACGCCCCTTCTTAGCCACCGCCAGCGTGATAGTTGACGTGTGAGAGGGCACCTTGTCTTTAAATGTCGGAAACGTCGAGGTAGAGCTCCATATTCCTAAAGCCATGAAGCATATGTCCTACCAAGAGGAAGTGGATTACGTGGAACTCCTCGATGAGGTGATCGATGAAGCTATACTGCATTCCATTGGCGCCTTGCACGATGACGGCTTTGAAGAAGGCCAATTTTCTAGCAATGGAGAAAAGTTAGAAGACCTTCCGGATGACTCTAAGGGTGATGACAAAGAAGACGACGCTGATGTCGCGAGAATTAGGGAGCTATGCAAGCTCTCCATGGCCAACAAATTGAAGAAAGCTCCGCCAGATAAGAATGCATCATCACCGGTGAAGGAAAAAAATGCTACAAGCTCTAGCTTGGGGGACTTATCCCCCAACACTGCCCATGATGAGGGGAAGCCGAGGAAAGCCCACGAGCATCAACAATTGAATCCAAGTGGCCTTCCCGGCAAATTTGACGGGCGCATCTTACATGCGCCAAATATCACGCACTAAACGAATATCTTAAGGGGTTGAGCTCAAGACCTTAAACGAGCGCTTGTCGGGAGGCAACCCGACTGTTTTATAGTATTTTTAATTGAATTCTATTTTTGTTTTAGATTTTTCTTAGTGTTTAGAGTCTAGAGTCAATAAACATCGTGACAATGGACTCTATTTTTCATGACAGGAGATGGAGAACGAGAAATCATTCATATGGAGGATGACCATGGCAAGGGAGAGCGCTTCAGGAACACGCTCAGGCCCCAGGAGAAGGAAGAAATTAACGGCATGAAGAAAAATAGAGAGTAGAGCGAAAACAGAGAGCCGAGGCAGAAAACAGCAAGCCACTCGGCCGAATGAACTTTTCATTCGGCCGAGTAGAGTACTGATCAGGGAGGATCCTACAGACCCACTCTCTGTTATTTTCTGTAGTTTACAGTGTTTATTGCCACTCGGTCGAATGACTATGTTACTCGGTCGAGTGAATCTGATACCCTACATGCTTTAAAATCTCTGAGTGGCCTTGCCACTCGGCCGAGTGGAACTTGTCCATTCGGCCGAATGGACAAAGCTGCTCGGCCGAGTCGTAAGTATATGCTGATTTTTGGAAAAAAATTCACGCTGATCTGCTCGGCCTAATGAACGCGTCACTCGACCGAGTCGTCCAACCCTATATAGCCAGCGGGCGCAGCACGAATTTCAAAACGCCCAAAATTCCCAATTTTTTTCTCGCTACTCCCGAGCTTCTTCGAATCCCTTCTCCCGAACGCCACCCCTCCTCGCCTGAACCACCCGACGCCGGCCAACCATCGCCCCACGCCGATCGCCGACGACGGCCCGCCGCCTGCACCCGCCGGCGTCGCCTCTCCTGCTGCCGCAAACCCCCCATTTCGCCCGAAAACTCCTATTTCTTCTCCATTCTCCCAATCCGTAAGCCCATTGCGCCCAAAATTCAAATTAATTCTTATATATATATATTATCCCCAATGTTCCCCATGTATATTGATTATCCATCTCTGATTTGATCATTTCTGTTTCAGGCTAGCTTGGGGGAGATTCGGGACGCTTCTGAGCTCCGCGGAGGAGGCAATTCTTTGCACACGTCACTTTTTGCTCTCGCGTCATGCTCAGGTATACTCGTTCCATTTTATAGCACTTCGCATTTCATTTGGGTGGGCATGCCTCACGGGCCACATGCCCCGTGTCTTAGGCCACGCACTCAGGAGCCCGCTTCCAATCGGAAGAGGTCAGGCAATCCTGGCCCCTCTTCCGCTAGCGCGGACTCCCCTCCACCTAGCCACCACCACCTACACAGCTGCCTCCTGTCGCACCCATTCCACCACAGGCACCGCCCGCCCCCCGCGTTCGATGCGATGGGGATCACGTTCAGAGATGATGCTCAGCTCGCCAGATTTGAGCGTATCTTCCATCGCTCGATCGTACCGACTAGGTTCGTTCACCTCGCTGACTTTGAGTGCCTAGGGGTACTAGAGGGGCTACTCCAGTTATATGACAACGTTGGGGGGGGCGTCATTTCTTGTCGGTGTCGACAGACACTTACATCAGCCCAACACTTGAGGTCCTTAGCTCTATTGACCGGACCCCTGGAGGATGCTCCTTTCGTCTGATGGATCGAGAGTGCGAGTTCACTCTCGACATGCTTAGAGCATTCTTCCAGTGGCCCCCCTGTCCCGGACCCTGACCGTGCCTACAGTCCCACGCACATCCCACCCCCGTCATTCGACATGCACATTTTTTGGACATGTATCACGGTCTCTCCCCTCGCCTTTGACCCTAGCCGGGCAAAGGCCTCCACGATCCTCCACCCATGCCTCCGCATTGCACATCGCCTTATGGCGACCACTTTTCTTGCAAGGTATGAGCCGGGGACGATGTCGACGCCAGAGCTCTACATGCTCTACGCGATGACACGATCACGGGCGTTCGACCGAGGAGGAGACGTTTTGGTCCCCGCCGTCGAGATTGACATTGCCAGTTGGTACATCGACCGCATCATTATTTCTGTCGGTGCTCGTACGCCCATCTGTTGCGACGGTCTGATTACCCTCTGGGCCCTTTTGTGCGAAGTTGACCTCCCAGCTGGCTTGCTGCGACCACCAGGCCCCACCTCACTCTCATAGATGTTATGGCCTGGATGAGAATGCTTCGTTCTCATGGTCAGCACCACTGGGTATGGCTGCACGGTCCCCACAATGCCGATTACATGATTCTACCGAGCCCTGCTCGGACGCATATTGGACCCGCCGACGGAGAGTGGATTCTAGCGATGGATCTCCTTATCCCCGCCGCGTACGTGCTTGAGCCTGAGGGTGCTCAGCAGGAGCCCCTCCTTCCACTGCTTGACCCCGTAATACCCCAACATGCTCCAGATCTATTTGCACCTCCGACACCTCTGTCCACACGTCTGTTAGTGTCGGGAGCACTTTTGCTGTGTCCACCACCACCACCACCAATGTGCCCATATCCATAGATCCCATTTCTACGGCGAGCCCCGAGCGCCCCCACCATAGTTGAGTGTGGCAAGCCTTCTTTTGCCTCCGCGGTGGAGACCCTTTCCTCATTCTTGTTTTCGACCCATGAGGAGTCATTTTCTGCGCACTTCACGACCTCCCCAGTCGTCGACCCTCTGGTCTCCACTGTCGCTGTATTCTTTGAGAGTGTTTTGACGTCTGTCCTCACGTCTGTGTCACTGACCTCTCCACCCGCCTCGTCGTCCGCCACCACTTCTGCTTCTGCTGCTGCTCCATCCTCTTCGACCTTTCCTACATCTCGACCTCCCACAGAGGCCGAGAGTCACTTCACGAGCACATCACCACCACACCATCTCACTGTCGCACCTATCCTTTACGGTAGACGTGCGGGACAGTCCCGCTCTTTGCCTGTTCGGCCTGCTCGACCTTCTACTCCACCTCCCCCCGACACCCTAGTTCAGCACCTCCGTTCTCTAGAGGGGACGGTGAGTGGACTTAGAGCAGATTTTCAGGCTCTCTCCGCTACTATTAGCACTGTCCAGACCCGCGAGCTGTCCAGACCCGCGTCACGTTACTTCCTGGTATTCAGGCTTGCCTGAACCAGATTCTTGAGCGTCTGCCTCAACCACCCACCCCCACCTAGCAGCCTTCCCGACCACCACCTCCGCCACATGACGGTGCTGGTGCACCCCCACACTCTTAGGCACACACTAGATGCCTTTCATATTTTTGCTGCTGTTACGCTGAATGTTTTGCTCCTGCTGATATTTTGCACCCCCTCCTCCACACACGTTTTGATCACTTTTTGTTCGTATCTATCTATATCTTTTTGGGAGAGAGGGAGTATTTTTGGGGACACTTACATGGTACTATTTTAATCTCAGCATGCATCATTTGCATACCCATCTCATTTTTATTTATATTTTCATCATGCATGCATCCTCACCCCTCCCATCCATATTTTGTCTCTCAGTGTGCCACACTTTGCACATTGAGGACACTGTGCACTTTAGCTTGGGAGAGTGAGTTCTCACACACTTTTTATTTTTGTCGCCTTTTGTTTCCATTTTCCCACGTTTCTTTGTTTTTATACTTATTTTCACCCACTTTTTCATTTTTTCCATGCATCACGTTTTCTTATTCCTTTGAGTATGCTGCATTGTACAGTAGTTTTTATTTTCCTTTATCCTTATTTCTGTTATCCCTTTTTTGCTAGAGATGAATTTTCTGTGATGATGATGACGTGGTATTAGCTTATCTCTATATGCATATTATCTTGTCATGCCATAGTTTTTATTTCAGATATCATATGCTATGTGTTGCTATGCACTCGAGATAGTAACCCGCCTTTTGTTATATGAATATGGATGAAATTCTTTTATTAGCTGAGTCTGATAATTTTTACCGTATACTCTTCATAGAAAACACACCAAGCTTCACGCATTGATTGCTTATATCTGGAGTACTGCTTTCTTGTCTTATATCACTTCTTATTGCATGAAGATTGTACGCTTCACTTTCAGGTTGATTGAATGTATGCTATGTTGATATAACTGGATTAGTTTACTTTCTGAGATTAAACTGAGTAGATTACATTACTCTGCTGAAAGTTGTCGTGCACATTCTATAGAGTGAACCGAGTGTTACATATATTTCTTTCTCCACATATCTTGAGCATTATTTCCACACTTAAAATCATTGGTGAATCTCCCTTTAGCGATTCTTATATTGGCATTTTCCCCCACTACAAAAATCCATGCTCCTATACCCCAAAATCAAAAAAAAAATTCTTGTATATCTTTCTATCTTTTGATTTGGGATCGCAGTTGTATATATATCAAAAAAAAAGAAAAAGAAAAGAGAAAAGAAGTTTAAACATGATCCCATCTCATACTCTTTCTCTCTTTCTCCCCTCTTTTATTTTTATTCCTTGGAGCTTCAAAAATGGGGAATAAGCTTATTGATTTATCTTATGCCACCACGCTTATAGATAAGCTTGCGGGAGATGATCCAATGATTTGTGAGAGTGTGACTACTTGATTGTGCATGACAACCTAAGCTAGGTAATTTTTTATACTCGGCGAGATTACTAAAAGTTTTACGAAATCCAGGAATTGAAACTTAGCATGCATTTCATGAAAACCACTCCTTTCTATTCTTATTACTTCATATTGTGTGATATCTCTTATACTCCAAATAGAAAGCATTCAATTGAAAAGTGTGTGGTCTATGATTATGTATACCGCTTAACATGCTTCAGACGATGTTAATTCTAGAATGATTTCATATTTCATACTGTTTTGCTATTCTCGGGTTTCTATTATGAATGCATCCTTATATTATGATATCGAGATAAAAATCTTTGGCATGTGTTTTATATTTGCCGTGTGCTATATGAGTAAGCAAAACTCACGTTCTGAGAAAATGATCTAGCACCTCCCTCTTTGTTTTCTTATCTATTATCTATTTCTTTTTTTCCTTATTCCTTATTTTTATCCACCGGGTTCGCCTTTTACTCATCTTCCTCGAGGACGAGTAAGAGGTAAGCTTTGGGGATTTTGATCACTCCATATTTTACACCATTTTCTGCATGTTTTCATGACGTTTTGATCGCCCATATTGCGTTTTTCACGATTATTCGACGATATTGCGATGCTTTTCACTATTTCTTGTTTTTGTCGTATTTCAGGAAATTTGGAGCGATTTGGAGCGAAATTGAGATCAGAAGATTTTCATGCACTTCGGAGTGTCACCCACGGCTTATTGGAGGACTTATCAGCGATGGAGGATGAGCAAAAGAAGGAATTCGATAGGATCGACGAGGGAGCGAAAAGAAGAAGAAATGAGCTCAGAAGCACATCACTCGGCCAAGCAAGACTGCTCATTCGACCGAGTGAAGGATCACCCTTGCCCGATTGAAACGGATACGCACTGCGAATTTCAGACGTTTCCTCGGCTGAGTAAGGAATTCTACTCGGCCGAATGAGAAAGCTCACTCGCCCGAGTCAGTCAGAGAAATCAGACAGAAAAGAGCCAAAGTTACTGGAAATTCTGAGAAGACTACTCGGCCGAACGAAGAAGACTACTCGGCCGAACGAAGAAGACTACTCGGCCGAGCCACCCCGAGAGACGAACCCCTGAGAACCCCGAAGTTACTGTTTTTTACAGGGTTTGTCACTCAGGCGAGTGACAAGGGTCACTCGGCCGAGTGACCCTCTCCGACTGCTGCTAGGAATGCGAATTCTGGGCTGCGCAGGTGCAGTTTTGTCACAATTTTTTGGACTATTTTGGCTTGTATTTAAGCCTAGTTTTTACCTTAGTTTTAGGAGAGACTTGAATTATTTTTTAGAGACTTCTTTTAGGTTTTTGATGGCTATTCTTTGGAGAAATCTCAGCTGGAGATCATTGGCGACATTATTGGTTTGTTCTTTCATGTTAAAAAACTCATTTTTATGAATTGTTTCTTATTTGCAATGAATTGTACCATGATTATTATTATTATTTCTGAGATTTTCATGATGGTTAGTGAGTAGTTCCGTCATTCTAGGGCATGGGGATGAACCCTATGGTCCCGATCTTTGAATTGTAATGAATTTATAGATTTGTTGCTAGAATTGATAATGGTTAGGTTGTGATCGATTTATTATGAATAGCTAGGAATTCATATTGATTGGGATTTGCAAGAGATTAGATCCCAATTGATAGGAAGGCCTAGATATTTGATTTAGATTGATAATTGAATTTCTCTAGATTTGATTTGTAAGAGATTGGACCAAAGCTAGGATTTTTAATTATAAACCTATGCTAATATTCGTTTGCAAGAGATTGGACGAATACGAACCATCATAACCTAGATCGTAGCTCGAGTTTGCACGAGAGTGGGCTCGAGATGCGATTGGACGATGATGTCGATCTTCACGCTAGCGGCTTAGGGTAGGGTTTGCACGAGAGTGGGCTCTATCCTAGGTTATCTATAGACCGGCAATAGCGCGAGAGCGTGAGCTTGGTTCTACATTAAGTTGCGACTAGTTCACCTACATTCAAGCTTAGCAACAATGAAATTTATTATTCATAAGGATGAGAGACGGTCCGTAGTGGGGATTTCCTATCCCTAGACACTTTATTATATTGATATTTCTTGCTATTGAACGATTGTGACTATTACATCAAAACTATTCTTATTCTCTTGATAGCTAGGTAATCAATGTGAGATACTGTCATTTGTCCTCCCAGTGTTCGATACCAGCTCGCCTCTACACCGTGCGCTTGCGGTAAGACTACATGTCGTTTTTCGGGTGTATATCCGGACACGATCAAATATCTCATCCTTACATTTGCCCTCCTGAGTCATGTTTCTTCTTCCACAGCTGAAAAAAGGGAAGAAAAGAAACAGGGAGCTCACACCCTAGTAATTGTCTCCTTAGTGAGACCAATATTTCTCCTTCCAGAAAAATGTATAAAAATTGGAATAAAGAAATAGGGGGAGCTTGCATCCTTGTATCTACATCCTAAGTAAGGCTAATACTTCATATTGTAAGCATCGCCTTAGCCTTGCAATACTAACAACACACACTAGAGGGGGGTGAATAGTGTAATGGCAATAAAATTGTCCAATTAAAATTAAACTTGCAAATACGGAATAATAAATGCAAAAGGAAATAATTGACACAATCAATCCAAACGCAAACACAAGATTTTATCCGGGTTCCCCAAAACTTGGGTACGTCCAGTCACACCAATATCCACTATACTCCTACAAAGAGAAGTGAATACAAATCTCACAAGGAGATACCCCACCAAGAGGATTTTGCCCTACACAAGGATCCAACCAACCCTACACGAGGGTCAAGACTCCCACCAAGAGAATCACTAACTCCCACTCAGAGAATTAGGGTTAGCCCTACACTAGGACACTAAACTCCCACTAAGAGAGTTACTCCCACAAAGAGAGTTATTCCCACAAAAAGAATATCCTAATCCCACAAAGAGATAAACTCCCACAAAGAGAGAAAGACTAATTCTCACAAAGAGAATTAGTGTTACAAGAAACACCAAGTAAAATAAATACTCTTACCTATGCCTTGCGATGCTTACTCATAAATGAATGCAAGGCGTGGAAGAGGATCTCCAAGTGTTGAGATATGCTTGAAAGCACTTGGATGAATTCCCTTGAGCTGGACTTCAATGCATGAAGAGGAATGAGGGCTCAAAGAGGGAAACGAGAGAGTTTGAGAGTGTCTTATAAAACTCTTATGATTTTCAATAGCATCAAGAAGTTCTAGAGATATCAGCACACCCATATATATAGGAACCCTATGTCAACCCTCAAAACCAAAGAAAACAGCCAACAGCCCAAAGCTGCAACGGCTAGAAACTGGGTGAAAACGACATCAACAGTCGACTGATGATCATAAGACAGTCGACTGATCAACGGATAGAAAATATCCAATGGCTATAATCTGAGCCAGGACAGTCGACTGAAGAAGACAATACAGTCGACTGAAAACAGGACAAGCGCCTGTAAGACCTTCAGCAGGCGACTGCTGCGGGAGATGGAATAAAACAGAGAGCTGCACTCTTTCTCCAGATAAGCATACAGGTGACTAATGTCAATAATACAGGCGACTGTAAATTAGTCAGGCGACTGTATTTTCTTCATCAGTCGTCTGCTGCAGAAGATGGAGAAAAATAGAAAGAGGCAGAGATGGCACTTACGCTACTCAGACGACTGTTGACCAATCCACAGGCGACTGTAACTATACAGGCGACTGTAAACTGAACATCAGTCGACTATTGCGTAAAGCTCAAGTAGAGTCAATAGAGATGTTGACTTGAGCAGTGCATATCAGTCGACTGTAGAAGGATCGACAGGCGACTGGAAATCACCCAGTCGACTGTAAATCCTTCAGCATGTGACTGATGGAAAGCCAGAGACTCCAAATGAGTCTTTGGTCAAGATGAACCTATTAGGTTGGATTCTATGATAATCCTAAGGCTCACTAAGATGGCTAAATGCATATGCATGAATGAGTAAACCATCTATCAAGGCATCACATTAACATAGACTCAAATGAGAGAGAAACCAATAAAGGAAATATTACATGGATTACATTGCTTTCCTTAGAGTCTAAGTCTTCCATCTTGATGCCTTGATGCTCTCCATCATCTTCAAGCTTTGGCACCCCTTGAGTCCAAGCTTTGGTTCTTCTCCACTTGATGTCCATCCTTGCACCAAGTGATTAGTCTCCCAGAAAGATATTCTTGAAATGAAATTGTGAGACTAAAACACGAGAGTCATTAGCAACAATATAATGTTGTGATCATCATCAAAATAATATTGGTATAAAACACCAATACTCAACAATCCCCCTTTTTGATGATGACACACATTATGTAAAACACAAAGAATTAAAGCACAGTGCTAATGAACTCCCCCTACTTATATGCACCAATTATTCAATGAGCTACACAATAGTAAATACTCATTCTACCAAATAAGATCATGGTGACATATAACAGGCATGGATTACATAAACCAATTGTAATAGACAATATCATGCAAATATGAATGGTTTATATAATCAGATATATCTCTTCCCAATATGCATATGTATAAAATGCAAGATAGACATTTACATAATGCATATATCTCTCCCCCTTGACATTGTCAAAAAGGTGGACATCAAATATATCCCCCTTTGTCATCTTAATCAAGATGTGACAATATGCAAGAAATAAGGAGATGGATGATACCAAATTGAAAAATTTAGTGTGTATCAATCACTATCCCATGCTCCCCCTAGATCATAGAAATGGTCAAGTTTTGACTTCTAGGATCTAATACCAATTATAAAGAAGGAGACTAACAATCTCTAACAATTGAGGTAAATACCAATTGTAGAAAAAGAATCTTAGAAAATAATCCTCTTTACTAATTGATATACAAATAATGGAGCCATGTGCCTAAAGTGTATCAAAACAATAGATATGAAAAAATCAAGCTTCAATGATACACAATGATATTGCCAAAAGGAATATAATATGAAACAACTTGGCAATATCTAAGGGGTTTGGTTTGAGATCACATAATAACTAATTGTAAAAAATGATCTCAATCTCTCCCCGAAATGAGAGTCAAAATATGTTTTAAAATATTTTAAACATACACATATTAACTCCCCCTTTGACATACATATGGATCAACAAATGCATGTATGTCAATGTCTTCCCCAAGATTCCCATTTTCATGAAAATAAGTTTGAAACATTTTCAAAATCATGAAACACACACAAACAACGGGTATGCTAAAAAATAAATATTTAAGCACAATACCCATGCAATATGCATATGTGTGAGGAACCTAAACATTAGGGAACCAAACCCAAGAGGAGTTTGATTTCCTAATGTAATCACATGAGGTGATCACATCCCTTACTAGAGAGTTGATGTAACTATCCCTATCTTGCACACTAACCTTAGTGGGAATCCATAAACTCAAGGATTTCCTAGGCAAGGGTTTTGCCTTTGCAAGAGGGATGGATGTGGCATGCTTAGGTGTAGAAACGAATTTCTTGGCATGCAAAAAATGAGGATTTTGCTTCTTAGCAAAAAATGAAGAGTCTTCATTCTTCCTCATTACCTCGTGATCTACATGCTTCTTGTTGATGTTATTGTTGTACAAGAAAGCATGGTGATTCTTCTTAGGTGCTTTAGCAATATTTCTTGTATTTGCACCATAAGAGGAATTAGAGGTGGGTTTGGATACTACATTTTGAATATAACCCAAACCTCCTCTATGATTTGCCGGATGTTGTTTTTCCAACAAATCGTGGAGTGAATCCCTAGAATACACAAAGCTTTTAAGGTTCTGCGATTCCTCTTCACATTTCAATGTAAGTTGTTGAATGCGAGTTTCTAAGCTAAGGTTTTGAGCAACAAGATTCTCATCAGTTAAACTCAATTCCTTAACTTGAGAGAGAAGTGTGTCTCTCTCACTAGTGTCATAAACATATAACACATCATGATTATTTACATTAGTAGATTCTAAAGCATGCACCCCACTCATAGCATTCTTAAGATTAGCTTTCATTTTACCATATGAGTTGATGCACTTACTTGCCAAGTTAGAGGCCACATTAAGGCGGTATTCGAGCTCCTCGTAGGATAACTTTTCATCCTCAACTTCCTCATCGCTTTCCTCCTTGACTTCCTCATCGCTTTCCTCATCACTTGAGCTTGACGAAGACTCTTCCTCATTAGCCATGAAGCACATTTCTTCTTTGGAGTTGGCCTCCATCTCTTCATCGCATGAGCTAGAGGAGATTGATGAAGAATCATCAAAAGCTGCGAAACAACTGTGATCGTGCTCCTTGTCATCCTTTTCTTCATCACTTGATGTGTCCACATCGGAATCATCAAAAGTACCGATAAGTCACTTCTTTTGGTTCTTGAATTCGGACTTGATTTTCCAATACTTCTTTCCTTTCCCCTTATAGGTATCTTTGGTAGGTTTGGAAGGACATTCAGTAGCAAGATGACCTTTTCCTTCACAATTGAAACAGATAAACTTGTTAAACTGGGAGGCAAACTTTGACGAAGATATACCTTGTTTGACCTTGAGGAATGCCTTCAAATTCTTGAATTGCTTGGCAAGCTCGATGTAGTCATCGTCGCTATCATCTCATTCTACATCATCTTCACTCGGAGCTTCCCGTTGGAAGTTCTTTCTCCACTTGAATGGCTCCTTCTTGACATGGAGTGCAACCCCCTTTTTCTTCTCGGGCTTGATTAGTTGAACCTCTTCCTTATGTTGAAGTAAAACTTCATGAGAAATCTCCAATGTATGCCAAATTCCGTTGGCCGATTTGCACATGGAGATACGGTCGAACTCATCCGGAGTGAGGGCGCAATGGAGTACACACATAACCCTAGCATTGACTCTGATCGAGTCCTTCTCCGCTTTAGTTTTCGAGGCCGCAGGTGAAGTAGGATCCTCAAATGGCGACTCCGTGATGTCCCAAAGGTCGTGACCCTTCAAGTAGACCATCATCCTGATCTTCCAACTTGGGTAGTAATTGGTTCCGTTGAAGAGCGGGGGTTGAACGGTTGAATGACCTTCTTCATGAGACATGAATGAGGCGTTGAATGTCATCGTTGCAGTAAGATATAACCTTGCTCTGATACCAATTGTAAGGATCGCCTTACCCTTGCAATGCTAACAACACACACTAGAGGGGGTGAATAGTGTAATTGCAATAAAATTGTCCAATTAAAATTAAACTTGCAAATGCGGAATAATAAATGCAAGAGGAAATAATTGACACAATCAATCCAAACGCAAACACAATATTTTACTCTAGTTCCCCAAAACTTGGGTACGTCCAGCCACACCAATATCCACTATAATCCCACAAAGAGAAGTGAATACAAATCTCACAAGGAGATACCCCACCAAGAGGATTTTGTTGGATATTGGACTCCCCGGATTTGGTTTTGGATGATGAACAAACATAAATATATCATGAACTAACAATTTGTGAGCGCAGTTATGGAGATCGTCGCCAAATTCAAGTGAAAATCCAAAGCGACGTCTCGAGACTTCTCAAAGCGCGTGATCGTATGCCTAAAGCTTCGTTGAAGCTTTTGGACCATTTTATAAGTCATGAAGATTCGGAACGAAGCTTTCAAAGACGGTTCGTCAAGTTTTATTTATAGTTTTTTAGCTTCGTTCCATAGAATGTTAAGCCTTGAGTAGGTCTTACGTTTTAATCTTCATAACACTCCTATCTTAGACATAGGATCTTAGTAGAAGTCCATACGAACTTTCCCGAAGCTTCGCGCTTCGATTCGCGACTTCTTGTGCATGTTAGTTGGTTCAAGAAGAAGAACCAACCGACTAGATGGTGATCTAGTCGGTCGGCAAAGCTTCTTGGACCGACTAGTTTACCTTCTCAATTCTAAGCTCTTTACTGTTTACAGTTAGTTGGTCTACGTTGACTCACCGACCGACTAGTTTGTGAACTAGTCGGTCAGTGATGCTTCTTAGACCGACTAGTTGAGCTTTCCATGTACATGCATAGGTACTGTTTATCGTTAGTCGGTCTACGTTCATTTAGCAACCGACTAGTTGATGAACTAGTCGGTCAACATTTGTTCTTGGACCGACTAAATCAATTTGTATTCAGACTATTTGTTTTATCTCTTAGTCGGTCTAAGTTAACTCACCGACCGACTAGTTGTGAAACTAGTCGGTTGGCAAGTGTTCTTTGACCGACTAGTTCTGTTAGTCTGAACTTCGACCTATTCCCTGTTCACCAGTTAGTCGGTTCATGTTGATTGACCGACCGACTAGTTGATGAACTAGTCGGTCGGTGGTTGTTCTTTGATCGACTAGTTTGGTTCAGAATAGAGCCGTTGGATCTTTAATTGAAACGTTTTTCTCTCTCTCTTTCCTCTAACCTATATATACTTGGTGAGCTGCATTCATTGCATCCAAGGCTGATATTAAGAGAAGTTTAGAGATCAAAGAGAAATGATTCCATCTCATTAAAGCTCATTCATTTCCAATCTTGAATCTCTTCTCACTCTTATTTCAAAAGAGAGATTCATTGATTGTGAGCCTTCCAAGCCAAGTGCTTGATCCTAGGTCACCAACAACCTCATAGCTCTCCATAGCTGATCTACATCTTGGAGCTAGGGTTTGGTGCCTCTTCATCTTCCCCAAAATCAGCTTTGCCCTAAATCGTAAGTTTACTCAAGGCATAGGTATTTTGTGGTAAGAACTTTCATTTCAATTTACTTTCGATATTGTAAGTGTTTCGCTCTCGGTTGTGAGAGTGTGTTTGTGATCCCGGGTTGTGGGAGTCACAATTTCATTTGTGTATGATTTGACTTGTGAAGGTTTTTCACTAGTATTTCATAGTGGAAATCTTGAGTTAGGGTTTCTAACTCAAGTATTCGGAAGTGATCCGGGTGGTTGGGACGCAGGATCACCGGGAACAAGTCGGGGAGACTTGGGTGGATTCGAACCCAGTAATATTGCTTGTTTGCGATTGTTTCTTTGTTGTCTAACATTTACATTTCCGCATTTCCGCATTGTTTGGTAGAGTTTACAAGGTAATTAGGAATTAGCCTCTTAATTATATTAAAGTACTATTCACCCCCCTCTAGTACTTGTGTAGTAGCTTTGCAGGGCATTACATTTGGTATCAGAGCCAAGTCTATAGCTATGTCTGCCAACGACAACAAGACCGTTCGTCCACCTTCCGACTATAGTACCTTCAAGAATCGTGAATGAGCGTCTTCAGTGATGGAAGGACACTCCTCAACGAGGCCTCCCTTCTTCAATGGTACCAACTACGGGTACTGAAAATGCCGGATGGAAACTTTCCTCCGGAGTGCTTCATTATGGAGGGCCATGATGAAGGAGTATGTCGAGCCCGCCGAAGAATATTTCGAGAAGTGGACTCCCGCGGAGATCGCCGTGGAGGTAAGCAATGCCAAGGCAATGAACGCCTTGCAATGCGTTTTGGAGCCCGAGGATTTCAACAAGATATGCACATGTAAGAGTGCATATCAAATATGGAACTCCCTCCTCATCTTGCATGAAGGAACAAGTAGGGTAAGAGACTCCAAACTCGTAGTAGTTAATAAAGATTTCGAGCTATTTCATATGCTACAGGGTGAGAAGATGAAGGAGTACTATGCTCGCTTCGTCGACATCACAAACGAGCTGGAGGCTCTCGGTAAGACCTACACCCAAAAGGAGAAAGTCTCGAAGATTATCGATGGACTCGAAGATTATCGATGGACTTCCTTCTAGTTGGGAGAAACGTACCTTCGCCATCGAGGAAGGTAATGATATGAAAACTTACACCGTTGTTCAACTAATGGGTACCTTGATGTCTTATGAGGTACGCAAGGATAGCAAGTTGAAGTTGCAGGAAAAGATGAAGTCCTACCTAAAGCAAGACGAGCCAAAGAAGAAGGCTATTGCTTTCAAGGCCGCTCCATCTACTTCCACATCAACCGATGATGAAAACTCGGGAGACGAGTTGGACTTGGAGTCCATGGCACTCATGGCGAAGAAGTTCAACCGGTTCTTCCGGAAAGGTAACTTCAAAAACAAATCGAAGTTTAATTCTTCTAACGCCTCCTCTTCTTTGTGCTTTAAATGCAACAAGCCAGGACACATGAAAGCGGAGTTTCCTCTAAACAAGCAAAAGGAAAAGTGGAAGGCGCTGAAGTTCAACAAGTCCAAGAAGTACAAGAAAGGGTACAAAAAGGGACTTGTCGGGGCAACCTTCACCGACTCCGATGATTCCTCTAGCGGAGAGTCAGATGATGAGCAAGTGGAGCAAGCACACATGTGCTTCATGGCTAGAGAGGAGCAATATAAAGATTCCTCTTCCGATGATAGCGACAACGAAGGCGATGAGGTAACAATGGATGACCTTAGGAATGCTAATTCTCAATTGTGGTCTAAATACACTAAGTTAGTAAATAGGTATACTAAAGTAAAAGATGATTTAGCTAGCATCCAAACCTCGCCTAAAACTATCATCACCAACAACGACACCGTTGTTGAAGAGTTGAAGAATGAGATTGTTAATCTCAAGACTCAACTTGAACATGTTAGCATTGATGATCCGGAAGAACACAAGATAGCGGATTTGACTTCTCAAAACTCGACTTTGAGTATTGAGAATGAGAATCTCAAATCTCGTGTTTATGTGCTCATGTCGCAAGTATCCACTTTGGATGCTTCTATGCGTTCTCTCACCGAAAAATATGAGAACACATTAGGCCGAATTAATAAATTCAATAAGGGTAATGACCATTTGGATAAAATCCTAAATGACTTACTTCCGGGCAATCACCACATTGGCTTGGGGTATACGATGGGAAATTCATCCAAAGCGGCCACTACCTTTGTTAGGCCAACTTCCGATGCCTCAACGAGTGGTAGCAAACACTCTATTGGTAGTTCATCTACCAATGGTGCTTCCACCTCATACACATCTTCTTTTGGAAAGAAACCCACTTTGGGTGGACCTCCAAAGAAGGGCCATGCTTACATGTACACGAATACCATGCCACGTAGGAACACACGTCCTACTCCACCGGCTCACACATATGATGATTTTTATGCTACACGTTCACGGGCACGTGCACACCATGTGAGACGCCCTTATGCACGTGTTCCTCCACATGCATATGTACACCCACATCATCGTATGAATAATTCTCATAATGCACCATTTCATCATGTTCCTTATGCCTATCCACGTCATGCATCACGTAGAAATCAACAACGCATGCATGCACCCAATAGGATGAGGGCTCCCAAAATCTTCACAATTTGGAGCCCAAAGGACACAAGCATGGATGAAAAATAAGTTTACATGAATGTTTATTTTTCAAATGTCGTGCACAGTGATAATTATGTGGGGAAGTCAGTCCAATTGGACTTGGCTTCCAAAGGTCTAATCTTTTGGACCCAATGACCTTGGGTACCATGATCCGATATTTTCTATCTTTAGGTACTCAAGAAAAAGAAACGGAGCAACAAATTTAAATTTAGCTCCAAGGGGAATTGGATACTCGATAGCGTGTGTTCAAAACACATGACAGGTGACGCTCAATTGCTCTCCGGAGTGGTTCCCATTGCAAATGAAAACCGGGTAGTCTTTGGAGGCAACGAGAGCGGAACCATCATAGGTGTTGGTAAAGTGGGTAATCCTTCTAAACCCCTAATATGTGATGTTTACCTTGTTAAAGGATTAAACCACAATCTTATTTCAATAAGTCAACTTTGTGACAAAGGTTACAAAGTTAGCTTTGCGAAAGGAATGTGCCATATTTTAAGAAAAGATAATAATGAATTATTGTTTTCCGGCACACGCCATAAGGATATATACATCCTAGATCTTCCAAGATCACATGAACAATGTCTCATTGCCAACACAAGTGAACAACACTTATGGCATCGACGTTTTAGTCATGTGAACTTTGGAACACTATTTAAGCTTTCCAAGTTAAATTCTATTAGAGGCTTCCCTAAGCTAGTCTTTCAAAAGAAAAGCTTTTGTGACTCGTGTCAACGAGGCAAGCTTCCAAAATCGTCTTTTAAACCTAAGAAAAGCATTTCTTCTAAGCGGCCACTAGAGCTATTACATCTAGATTTATTTGGGCCAACTAGAGTTGCTTCATTAGGAAATGCACGATATGGACTTGTCATCATTGATGACTTTTCTAGGTTTACTTGGGTATTTTCATTATGTAATAAAAATGATGCTTTCGAAAACTTCACAATTTTTGTTAAGAAAGTGCAAAATCTCTTAGGAACCACCATTGTCACTATTCGTAGTGATCATGGAGGGGAATTTGAGAATGAGTCTTTTGAGACATTTTGTGATGAAGTTGGTATTACACACACCTTCTCTTTCCCTCGTGCACCTCCTCAAAATGGTGTAGTTGAGAGAAAGAATAGGACGCTAGTGGAGTGTGCTCGCACTATGCTTGATGATAGCCAACTTGGCCATCAATTTTGGGCGGAAGCGGTACACCCCGCTTGCTATTTGTTTAATAGAATACTTTTGAGGCCCGGCACTAAACAAACTTGTTATGAATTGTTGTTTGGTAGGTTGCCTCAAGTTAAACATTTTCGTGTTTTCGGTTCGAAATGTTTTATTAAAAACACGTATGGTAGTTTGGACAAATTCGATCCAAGATCCGATGAGGGGATTTTTGTTGGGTATTCCTCACGTAGTAAAGCCTACCGGATATACAACAAACGAACCTCAACGATCGAGGAATCGCTTCATGTTTCATTTAATGAAGGATTTGTTCCAACTAGAATTACTAATGATGATGACTCTATGGATGTCTTATGTGATTCAATTGGTAATTCTAACTCTATTGATTCTATTGATACTAACCCGACTAATGAAGTTGTTGAGAATGTTCCTAGTGATCAAGGAATTCCCAAACGGCTTCATACCGTTCGTGACCATCCTCATGAGCAAGTCATTGGCAATATCCATGATAGTGTCAAGACGAGATCTCAAGTCAACCACTTCTCTCATTGTGCCTTTGCCTCCTCGATAGAGCCAAAGAATGTTAATGAAGCGTGCGAAGATGGTGCTTGGATCCTAGCCATGGAGGAGGAACTCATTCAATTCGAGAGGAATGAATTTTGGGAGCTTGTTCCATTGCCTTTGAAGAACCACACCGTCATAGGGACAAAGTGGATCTTCAAGAACAAGACCGACGAAAACCAAGTCATCGTTCGGAACAAAGCTCGGTTAGTAGCTCAAGGCTATCGGCAAGAGGAAGGTATCGATTTCGAAGAATCCTTTGCTCCGGTAGCTAGATTAGAATCAATTAGATTATTGTTATCTTTTGCATGCCATAAGGATTTTAAATTATTTCAAATGGATGTAAAAAGTGCGTTTTTAAACGGAGATGTTGTTGAGGAAGTTTATGTTTCTCAACCTCCGGGTTTAATAAATGAAAAATTTCCAAATCATATTTTTAAACTTAAGAAAGCACTTTACGGTTTGAGACAAGCTCCTCGAGCTTGGTATGACCGTTTAAAGAATTTTCTTTTGGATTTAGGCTTTAAAATGAGAGAAGTTGATTCCACATTATTTGTTAAGTATTCGAATAATGATATAATTTTAGTTCAAATTTATGTTGATGATATCATTTTCGGTGCGACTAACTTTGCTCTTTGCGAAGAGTTTTCTAATGTGATGAAGGATCAATTTGAGATGAGCCACATGGGTGAGCTCAAATATTTCTTAGGTCTCCAAATTCGCCAAATGAACGATGCAATCTTCATCCACCAAACGAAGTACACGGTGGAGTTGCTAAAGCGATTTGGAATGGGGAATGCCTCCGGGAAGAAGACTCTGATGAGCACGACTACACATCTTGATAAAGATGCGGGCGGAAAAGATGTAGACATTCGTCTATATCGAGGTATGATAGGTAGTTTACTATATCTTACCGCAAGTAGGCCCGATATTATGTTTGCAGTATGTGTATGTGCTCGTTATCAGTCTCAACCTAAGGAGTCTCACTTAGTAGCGGTAAAGCGTATTTTCCGTTATTTAAGTTACACACTTGATTTTGGATTACTTTATCCAAAATCTAGCACGTATGAGTTAATCTCATATAGTGATGCAGATTATGCGGGATGCAAATCCGACAGGAAAAGTACTAGTGGCACTTGCCATTTTATAGGAAATTCTCTTGTCTCTTGGTTTTCCAAGAAGCAGAATTCCGTATCACTTTCAACCACCGAGGCGGAATATATTGCCGCCGGTGCCGCGTGTGCTCAAGTTCTTTGGATGAGACACACACTTAAAGACTTTGGTATAAACTGTGATACTAGCCCTATCATGGTGGATAACCAAAGTGCAATTTGTCTCTCCAAGAACCCGGTACACCATTCCCGTTCTAAACACATAGATGTCTGTCACCATTTCTTAGATGATCATGTTGCTAAAAGGACATCATATTAGTGTACGTTGAAACCCAGAAGCAAATCGCCGATATTTTCACGAAACCCCTAAAGGAAGACTCCTTTGTGCGGTTGCGTCGAGTATTGGGGATTATGGGTGAATCCGAGATTTAGGATTCATTTTTATTCAATAATCTTGCATGCTATTCAATTTCATTATATTTGCTCATGCTAGATTTATTGGAATTTTCTGGATTTTTGTTGAATTTTCAGAATTTTTAGAATTTTCGCTCGATTTGTTCGTAAACGTCAAATTTCAGATTTTCGATGTTTAATGGGGTAGTATAATGATTAATGAGAGTATTTCGATGTTTCGTCCAAGTGCGATTAGGAGAGAAATCAAAATTTCAAAATTTTCAATTTTTGGACTCTCTTAGTCAGGATATTTGGCTTCAGTTACTGTTTACAACTAGTCGGTTCAAGCTCATTGACCGACCGACTAGATCGTGATCTAGTCGGTCAGTGCTTGAACTGTGACCTACTAATTGTGACGGGGACAGTTGCGTCTTTTGAGCTTCCAATCGATTTTTAACTCGATCCGACCGACTTCTTTTCATTCAAGTCGGTTCTCTCTCTCTCTCTCTCTCTCTCTCTCTCTCTCTCTCTCTCTCTCTCTCTCTCTCTCTCTCTCCAGCCAAACCCCCCCGTGACCCTTCGGCTCCCTCCGTCCTCCGTCGTGTCCGATCAAATTCCGGCCATCCCCACCGTCCCCGTCCGTCGTTCTGCCTCCCTAGGTGACCCTCCTCCCTCGTCTAGCTCTCTAGGGTTAGGGTTTAGCTCCTAGGGTTAGGGTTTATATCATTTCCTTTTTCTAGGGTTTTCGGCCTAGGTTGTTTTTAGGGCTTTCTATCATAGATTTCTCGGTTGATTCGTACGTGTCGTTTCGCGCTTATGGTACGTACACGTATTCCGATCCGTCCTACGAGCCCTTCGCCTATGACCGTAGAGCCATCCCCTACGGATCCCAATCAACCTACGCGAACCCATCCTAAACGTCGATCGAAGACCACCCAAGCTTCTTCGTCTTCGCCTCCTCTTAAGCGTAAGAGGACGGCGATAGCGAAGCCCAGAGCCCAATCTCAGCCTAAACCCAAGCCTTTGAAGCAAATTGCGTCTCCCTCATCTTTCCGTACACCTTCGGATTCCGACACGGAGTACATACCCGAGACCGAGACCCATAGGGATCCCTCACCTCCTCCTAGGCAACCTGAGTCTAGCTCTTGTCCCCGTACTTCCACACATCAGCCTAAGGGAAAGGCTCCGATGCCGGTTGGCGGTGTCGATATCTCGTTGTGTCGCGATGACCCCATGTGTCTCGCGGCTTACAACCGTATCGAACACTGCCCGCTGCTTCTGGAGCATTTCATTCAGTTTTCTGACTTCATAGGCCTAGCTGACCTTCTGTCATCTTCGGGTCTTATCGATTATCTTCGGTATGACCC
Organism: Scilla litardierei; assembly: GCA_030789695.1. Taxonomy (NCBI): domain Eukaryota; kingdom Viridiplantae; phylum Streptophyta; class Magnoliopsida; order Asparagales; family Asparagaceae; genus Scilla; species Scilla litardierei. The sequence goes on along the minus strand of CM061142.1, from coordinate 596,833,620 downwards.
TAAGGCGAATCCTCACCCCTACACTCGCCTAGTGAAGCTTTTCTACGCCAATAGGATCCGGGGTCAGTACGACGAGACCCACTCGATTGAGACTACTGTCTTGGGGACACCGATTGTCCTCATGACAGAAATCTTTGGAGAGTTGATCGGTTGCTCGTCGTCTGGCCTCCTCCCTTCAGATATTTCCGTTGATGACATCTCTTCACTCGATCAGGTCATTCTTTCTGAGATCTTCCATGAGATTCCTCCCGCCATGATTGGCGTCCCCTCCAAGTCATTCAAGCCCAATGGCTGGGTCCTGAACTTGATTCTGAAGTCGTGCTTACTTCCTAAGTACGGCTCCTCCTCTTTGCCTTCCCAGCCATTCCTGAAGTTGATCTATGCCATCTTCATGGGTAGAGAGATTAACTGGGCTCGGATTATACTCGATAAGATGGATTCTTTTGAGTGTATCCGGAAGTCCACGAAGTCTGCGCATATCCCATATCCTTGCTTGTTGACTCTTGTTTTTCGCCACTTCCGTGTCACACTTCCACCTGATGATGAGCGTCCTCTCGGTCCCCCTCTGAATGCGACAGCCGTCAAGAAGTCTCTTGCGGTGCTCCGTCACGTTCAGAGGACGAACCCCTCTACTTCAGCGTCTACTTCAGCCTCTGCTGCCCCTGCTCCCTCTTCCACTCTTGACGAGCTCGTACGTTCAGTGAGACATATGGAGTCTCGTTATGCTCGTACTGAGGAGATACTAGCTCGTATCGCCTCACGTTTGGGCATTGAGATCCCTCCGTCAGTCTCTGACGAGGAGGAGTTGGATGAGGAGGATATTGAGGAGCTTGTTCGTGTTTCCACTCGTGCCCCTGAGGGCACTTCTGGTGCTGCTGCTGCCTCTTCTGCTGGTGACCCCGAGAGTACTCATGTTGCCACCGTTCCTACGGTGGATGCTACGACTGGTGCTCTCGAGGCCACTACCGTCGCTCCCTTGGACACTTCTGCTGATCCGGTGACCACCACTCCTGCTGCAGAGCCTGCTGCTGCTGGAGATCCTGCCACTACCTCCTGAGCTTCTCTGAGGCCTCTCCCGATGCACATTTGATGATTTATGTAGTGTGAGAGAGTTTGGGTAGGATAGTGTGGGTGGTTTTGATTTTTGGATCATTTTGATGATATTTTGGTATATTTTGATGTAGTGTGATACTCTGATGTCCGGTGTGACATATGTTATATGTTGTGATATTCTGATGTATTTTGTGCCCCGATCGTTGGATCGATGTTATGTATGTTGTCGATGTATCATTTTGTTGTACTTATGATTCATATATATATATATATATACATCGATGTTGACATTTCATTATGTTGTGCACAGTTTATATTTTATATGTCTCTGATGTTTTGATTTCGTCGCTCGATGATAATAACTTGGTTAAATAGAAATTATTTCTATGGAAACATAGAATTGTTTTCCATGCACTAAATTAACCAAGAATGTTGATATTGGAGAGTATATTCCATAACTCAATTCGTAAAATTAATTTGAGTTTTGATGATTTTACTTATCGATTTTCGACTTTCGTCTCATTGACACGCTTTGATTTTAATCGAATTTTCCTTTGGTGTCATTTGGACCGTGGTCGTATTCTACGACTCCCGTGCTTTTATTTGAAGCCATTGTTGTTGTCGTTGATCTCATCCCGCTCTTTTTGCTAATGCCAAAGGGGGAGAGATATAATAATGACATGGCTAAATGATAATTTTAAGCATTATTCCAAGAATCTAATTTGATATGTTAGATTCAGGGGGAGTTAAGATATAAAAATTGGATTTCAAATCCTAAATTTCAATATTTGATTCTTTTTTTATATACTTCACTCGTCTGCTTGATGCGTATTATTATTGTTTAATTTGGAATTAACGTGTCATCAATGCAGGGGGAGTAAGTAAATTACATTTGAATCATTATTTTTGATTATTATTTATGTTAGTTTGTCATCACCAAAAAGGGAGAGAATGTTGGATATTGGACTCCCCGGATTTGGTTTTGGATGATGAACAAACATAAATATATCGTGAACTAACAATTTGTGAGCGCAGTTATGGAGATTGTCGCCAAATTCATTTGAACATCTAAAGCGACGTCTCAAGACTTCTCAAAGCGCATGATCGTATGCCTAAAGCTTCGTTGAAGATTTTGGACCATTTTAGAAGTCATGAAGATTCGGATCGAAGCTTTCGAAGACGGTTCGTTAAGTTTTATTTATAGTTTTTTAGCTTCGTTCCGTAGAATGTTAAGCCTTGAGTAGGTCTTACGTTTTAATCTTCATAACACTCCTATCTTAGACATAGGATCTTAGTAGAAGTCCATACGAACTTTCCCGAAGCTTCGCGCTTCGATTCGCGACTTCTTGTGCATGTTAGTTGTTCAGGAAGAAGAACCAACCGACTAGATGGTGATCTAGTCGGTCGGCAAAGATTCTTGGACCGACTAGTTTGCCTTCTCAATTCTAAGCTCTTTACTGTTTACAGTTAGTCGGTCTACGTTGACTTACCGACCGACTAGTTTGTGAACTAGTCGGTCAGTGATGTTTCTTAGACCGACTAGTTGAGCTTTCCATGTACATGCCTAGGTACTGTTTATCGTTAGTCGGTCTACGTTCATTTAGCAACCGACTAGTTGATGAACTAGTCGGTCAACATTTGTTCTTAGACCGACTAAATCAATTTGTACTCAGACTATTTGTTTTATCTCTTAGTCGGTCTAAGTTAACTCACCGACCGACTAGTTATGAAACTAGTCGTTTGGCAAGTGTTCTTTGACCGACTAGTTCTGTTAGTATGAACTTCGACCTTTTCCCTGTTCACCAGTTAGTCGGTTCATGTTGATTGACCGACCGACTAGTTGATGAACTAGTCGGTCGGTGGTTGTTCTTTGACCGACTAGTTTGGTTCAGAATAGAGCCGTTGGATCTTTAATTGAAACGTTTTTCTCTCTCTCTTTTCTCTAACCTATATATACTTGGTGAGCTGCATTCATTGCATCCAAGGCTGATATTAAGAGAAGTTTAGAGATCAAAGAGAAATCATTCCATCTCATTAAATCTCATTCATTTCCAATCTTGAATCTCTTCTCACTCTTATATCAAAAGAGAGATTCATTGATTGTGACCCTTCCAAGCCAAGTGCTTGATCCTAGGTCACCAACAACCTCATAGCTCTCCATAGCTGATCTACATCTTGGAGCTAGGGTTTGGTGCCTCTTCATCTTCCCCAAAATCATCTTTGCCCTAAATCGCAAGTTTACTCAAGGCATATGTATTTTGTGGTAAGAACTTTCATTTCAATTTACGTTCGATATTGTAAGTATTTCGCTCTCGGTTGTGAGAGTGTGTTTGTGATCCCGGGTTGTGGGAGTCACAATTTAATTGGTGTATGATTTGACTTGTGAAGGTTTTTCACAAGTATTTCATAGTGGAAATCTTGAGTTAGGGTTTCTAACTCAAGTATCCGGAAGTGATCCGGGTGGTTGGTACGTAGGATCACCGGGAACAAGTCGGGGAGACTTGGGTGGATCCGAACCCAGTAATATTGCTTGTTTACGATTGTTTCTTTGTTGTCTAACATTTACATTTCCGCATTTTCGCATTGTTTGGTAGAGTTTGCAAGGTAATTAGGAATTAGCCTCTTAATTATTTTAAAGTACTATTCACCCCCCTTCTAGTACTTGTGTAGTAGCTTTGCAATGCATTACAGATTTTGCCCTACACAAGGACCCAATCAACCTTACACGAGGGTCAAGACTCCCACCAAGAGAATCACTAACTCCTACTCAGAGAATTAGGGTTAGCCCTACACTAGGACACTAAACTCCCACTAAGAGAGTTACTCCCACAAGGAGAGTTATTCCCACAAAGAGAATATCCTAATCCCACAAAGAGATACACTCCCACAAAGAGAGAAAGACTAATTCCCACAAAGAGAATTAGTGTTACAAGAAACACCAAGTAAAATAAATACTCTTACATATGCCTTGCGATGCTTACTCATAAATGAATGCAAGGCATGGAAGAGGATCTACAAGTGTTGAGATATGCTTGAAAGCACTTGGATGAATTCCCTTGAGCTGGACTTCAATGCATGAAGAGGAATGAGGGCTCAAAGAGGGAAACGGGAGAGTTTAAGAGTGGCTTATAAAACTCTTATGATTTTCAATAGCATCCAGAAATTCTAGAGATATCAGCACACCCATATATATAGGAACCCTATATCAACCCTCAAAACCCAAGAAAACGGCCAACAGCCCAAAGCTGCAACGGCTAGAAACTGGGCGAAAATGACATCAACAGTCGACTGATGATCATAAGACAGTCGACTGATCAACGTCTAGAAAATATCCAACGGCTATAATCTGAGCCAGGACAGTCGACTGAAGAAGACAATACAGTCGACTGAAAACAGGACAAGCGCCTGTAAGACCTTCAGCAGGCGACTGCTGCAGGAGATGGAATAAAACAGAGAGCTGCACTCTTTCTCCAGATAAGCATACAAGCGACTGATGTCAATAATACAGTCGCCTGTAAAATAGTCAGGCGACTGTACTTCCTTCATCAGTCGTTTGTTGCAGAAGATGGAGAAAAACTGAAAGTGGCAGAGATGGCACTTACGCTACTCAGACGACTGTTGACCAATCCACAGGCGACAGTAACTATAAAGGCGACTGTAAACTGAACATCAGTCGACTGTTACGTAAAGCTCAAGTAGAGTCAATAGAGATGTTGACTTGAGTAGTGCATATCAGTCGACTGTAGAAGGATCGAAGGCGACTGAAAATCACACAGTCGACTGTAAATCCTTCAGCAGGCGACTGATGGAAAGCCAGAGACTCCAAATGAGTCTTTGGTCAAGATGAACCGATTAGGTTGGACTCTATGATACTCCTAAGGCTCACTAAGATGGTTAAATGCATATGCATGAATGAGTAAACCATCTATCAAGGCATGACATTAACCTAGACTCAAATGAGAGAGAAATCAATAAAGGAAATATTACATGGATTACATTGCTTTCCTTAGAGTCTAAGTCTTCCATCTTGATGCCTTGATGCTCTCCATCATCTCCAAGCTTTGGCACCCCTTGTTGAGAGATGAATACCCTCGAGGCTATCTATCTTCATGTGTGAATAGCACAAACATCTTGTTCTAAATAACAGTAATCTGTTTGGTAATAATTTATCTAAGTTATTTTATAATGTTGTTAACATTAGACATTAACTTAGGTAAAGTCCTAAGACTTTATGCAAGGTCAAACAGGTATCGAGATGAGTATCTCGATCATGGAGAAATGTTTGACCGTCTGTAGCATAAGTCTAAAAGGGTTCGTGGTCGTAGATGTTTCGAGACAAGGATATCGAAACATTGGATAGACTATTGTGTCTTAGTCTTCACCGTATAACGGTGGCGATGATCTCATGATCGCTTGACTTGGCGAAGTCGTTGACAAGACACAGGTGCTCATTAGAGAATGAGTTCACTGAACGATCCACAAGAGTTATCATATGGTTATATTGACCAATCTGTCAATGATGACTCTGAGTGATGATAGGCTAGTTGGTCTTTTGACTTGAGGTCATTTTGACGAACATGTGCGTGAACTGTGCCACTTAGATCAAATGACCTAGCTTCGAGGCAAGCCCTGTCGAAAGGTCTTTGATTGGGTGACACTTGAAGCGTATGAGGAGAGTAATGACCAAGAGAGGATTCGTCTCTCCCGGTCAATGGGAGTTAGTGTCGTAGGGTTAGTTCGGTCTTTAGTAAAAACTCTGGCCAGAGTATGTTGGAAAAAGTCCAACATTTTTTTGACTAAAAGATCGATAGAAACTGACCGGAGTCAAGTTATGTGGGTTGACAGTTTAACCGTACCCTAGACTTGATCTACACGACATAGTTTAGACGAAGAGACTATAACTGCTGAATTCATCACGGAAACAGTCAGGGTGGTCCCGACAATACTCATGTCAATGAGTCAACCACATAATGATGATTCCTGAAGCAGGGACGACAACCACTGCTCGTGGTCACTGCTGTATAGGGCTTCGAGCCCAACCTGTTGTAAGGGTCAGGCTGTAGGGTCTCACACAGAGTGTGACCTTCGTCTAGTAATAGGTAGAAATTAGTTAGGGAGAATAATTTGCATTTGATGCAAGGGATAAAATATTGCAAAAGATGTTTGCAATCATCTCCTGCATTCGGGACAAATGATCCTGAGTGCAAGTGGGAGATGTAGAGGAATATGCCCTCGGATCATTTGTATTTGATGCAAATGATAATTTAAGCTTAGATATGGACTAATTTGCATATGATGCAAAAGAGATTAAATGTGTCTTAAATTTTTTAAGACTATATTTAATTAAATAAACGTGTTGAAAAGGTTACCTAGATGATGGGATCGTCCCGCTCTAAACGCAGGTTCAAACCGCGTCAAAAACGGAGTCCAAATGCACAAGTTATAGCCAAAACAAGTCAGCCCAAACTGTTGGGCTGAAACCAGCGAAAATGGAGGCCCACCAAGCCTGAATTTTCTGGTTAGGGTTTTTTGAAACCTGGGATTTTCTTGACGGCTACGTTTCTAAGAGAAGCATGACTTTTGGCTAACTTTGGACAATTTTTTGAAGGGTCAAACGGACTCGGATTGACGAGCCGTTTTTTCCTACGCGTTCACCGTTGAACCCTCTTCGATTTGGTAGGTTGTACCAACATTGAAGCTCAACGGTGAGGGAGTTAAAATTCACGGAAGTTTGCACTTTGTGAAGTGCAAACTAACTTGATTTTAATTAATCCAATTAATAGTCCCACATCGGATTTTGAGAAAGGGGAGCAGTCAGCCGCCTATATAAATAGGGGTCTGCTCTCCTCCTCAAAACTCGTCCCAAGCTCTAGATCTGAGCGGCTCTCGTAAATGTTGGAGCACACTCGGATCTAAGCTAAATTAATATTTCTCCTCTCCCTATAAATTTCTGTCTTGCTCCCGAGGGCTCTAGCAAAACCGCAAAGGAGTTCGGATTCAGATCCGAAATCTAGGCAGAGGTTTCACTCGCGTGAAATTTTCTTCGGCGCGTGGTTGGCTCGGCGACATGGGATTGATCGCCTCGGGATGCGGAGCGGTTCGAGGAGCAGTTCAGGGAGCGGTTCAAGGAGCGGCTCGACGTGGGACGGGAGCAGCTCGGAAGACGGTGTGGAACATCTCGCCTGCCCCAGGGCTGAGATTCCGGGTATGTGTTTAAGCTTTTCATTTAATTATTCGCAGTAGTTAGATCCCTCTTGCGGTGGTCAGATCCACCCCAAGTTGGCAGAGATCCTGGCTAATAGGGTCTGGTTCCTTAGGGTTGCATGTTAATTAGATTAACATAAAATTTTTCCGCTGCATTTCTGTCTATGTTCCGTCTGACTTAGGACGGGACTAGAGTTTTTGTGCCCTAAGGGTCCCAGAAAACCCTGCACCCCTTGAGTCCAAGCTTTGGCCCTTCTCCACTTGATGTCCATCCTTGCACCAAGTGATTAGTCCCTAAGAAAGATATTCTTGAAATGAAACTGTGAGACTAAAACAAGAGAGTCATTAGCAACAATATAATGTTGTGATCATCATCAAAATAAGATTGGTATGAAACACCAATACTCAACATATATCTCTAAGAAAATTATAAACATGAAGCGATGAAAACATGAGGAGCACAGAATTTACAAAGAACATAAACAAAAAGGGGAAGGGAAAAAGTATAACTCGACGAAAAATAGCAATGACTAATCAAGTCTAGTAAAGATTGGCAAGACCTATATAAGGTCATTAATGTATGCCAAAACAATTGCAAGATTTATATAAAGCCAGTCTAAAGACGAAAGTTGACATAAATCTAGCTATTTTATACTTAGCTATTTTTTGAGCACGTATAAATTTCGAAAACAATATTTTGCTTGACTAGTTGCCAAAATTGTCAGGAGTATTGCAATTAAATACCAATACTTATATGCATTGAAATAAATTGTATTCAAAGTTTTTCTTACATATCATATTTTGATATAAATGGTTATGTTTTGCATTAATGTATTTTTTGTAATAATTATACTTGCTACAAGTTTGACTTATTGAAATTGTCAAACAAATTATGAACAAACCATTTACATGATCACTCATGACGCATGCTATAAAAAGCATCAGACTCTAACGATAGTCTTGAAGTACTATCTTGGGATGTCTGCATTGAGGATCAATTATTGCAAGTATGTAAACTCCTTAACAAAATATGAGGATGCCCAATACTCTCAGAAAATATGGAAAAAAATAAAAAGTTTCAAGGATATTCGTCAATACAAAATCCATATTGAAATTAATGAACTAAATAAATACAGAATATTCGTATACAACGACTCAATATAATGACATGACGACCATACTTGAGCATTTGAATGTACCTTTAAAAGGTCCATATAATACGAAATTTGAAGAATGGAAAAAAGAAAGAGTTTCAAGGATATTCGTTAATAAATAAATAAATACTAATGAAATAAATAAATACCGAATATTCATATATAATGACTCAATATAATGGCCTGAAGACCATACTTGAGCATTTGAATGTACCTTCAAAAGGTCCATACAATACGAAATTCGAAGAATGGAGAACGAAAAAATGGAGCACACATATGTGCCCGAACTCGTATAAATTTATACTTTGAAACGAGTGGTTTAGGCACACAGGATCGATGATGATGCACTCCATCAAAATCACAATCCCATAATCTAAAGAACATGAAGATTTTTCAGACGTGTGAATCTTCGTTTTATGGAGTGAAAACCAATCTCCATTAAAAAATAATAAGACCTTTTTCCTTGAGAATACTTGAAGGATTTTAACCACTCATCGTAAAGGGCTGATAAAGTACTTTACCATATGTTAAGGCCAAAAATCACCGAAGCAACTGTGATGCTGACGTGGATCCTTCCATGCTGAGTTGGAGCCTTGTCAGCCGGTTGAGTGGGACCCTAGGTTGGAAGAACCAGGGTCGTGGATGATGGTAGTTGACTTGCGATGCTCGATCGACCCTCGATCGGTACGTATGTTGATTCATCGTGGTTGAGAAGCTTAGGAGTGACTCTCACGTAGGATCGAGACTCGTTGATCTGCACCACAAGGAAGCATCAGGGGGGTCGGATCTGGGTCCCGAACCAAATCTCCTCCGATGCTTAAGTTAGAATGGAACTTAAGGGAAGAAGAGAGCTTGGAACAGCTGAGATCGACCCACTGAGGCTCGTCTCAGATCTGACGTCGCAAGCTCTTTTGTGGAAGAAATATAAGTTGGAGCATGTAAAGTCCAAGTATTAGATCTCATACCTTGGGAGTTGGAACCCTTTTGCCATTGTCTTTTTAGGTATTTATAGGTGTTGCTTTGATGACCGTGATTAACCGTCCCTCATTGATTCGGGTGGGATCTTCTTCGGGATTGGTGATAATGGCTGCCTATTTATTCGGTCTTAATAAATCCCCCCTTGAGTATCAACGAGAGCTTAACGGTTGAGTGACCGTTTGTTTGACTGTGTATTATATGAAGAAGTTGGCTCGATTCGGTGCAAGAGAAGCAGTTGTATGGCAGATGAGTTATCTTATGTAGAGGCAACTCGTCTGCGCCTGGATTTGCCCTATTTGACTCTGTACAAGTCAGATATGAGTATACTGGACAAGTGACTTCGTCAGAGCACTTGGGTCGATCGGTCGTCAATTCATGTCTAAAGGTCGATCGCTGAGCATTAGGTCGTTCGGTCATAACGTGGTTAGAGTCCATGTTCGTTCGATCGGTCAAATGAAGGCTCGAAGGATGAAGGCTCGTATGCGAGGCTCGGCACTTGGGTCGTTCGGCATAGAAGGAAGGTTGATCGGTCGAAGGGAGCCCATCGGGATGCAGCCCACTAGGAAGCGGCGATTGGCCCACTAGGTTGCGGCGTCATTAATTGCGTAGAGCGACAATTGGACTGGATGTCGTAATTGTCAGGATCCGTATCCTTAGGAATTCCCCGCCAATGATGACACCTATTGTAACTTAGGGTTATAAATAGGGAGTTTTAGGTTAGGGTTTTGTGTGGAACACATTTTTATCCTTTGAGAGAGCCTCCATCCGTGAGAGCCAACTTTAAGAGATTGTACTGTGAGCTTTTGGAGAGATCTTGCGTGCTTCTTCTTCGTTGGACAAAGGAAAGATTTGTATTGTTCTCTCCTTTCATAATAAAGCTCATCGGTATTCCCTGATCGTATCCCCAATGGGACGATGCTAATAAAATACCGCAGCGCACGTGTCGTGTATAGTCGCTTACGAGTCAAACGTGAGGAGGCGGTCAGTGAGTATTGGTTTATGGGTCTTCGAGTGAAATCTATGCAATAGTGTTGGTGATCGGTTGGTGAAAAATAGAAGAAGTGTGGATCAAGGGATAAAAGCTCTAAGACGTGGGTAATCCCTGCCATTGGGTTACGGTTAGGATTAAACTAGTAATCAACCAGTTGCCGGGTTCATTAAGACTCGAGAGAGGTCGTGTGACCTAAGGGCATTCACCTATTCTCCACTACCGTGATGCATGATAGGTTATTCCCTTATGTCATGTCATACCTCCCGCTATCGCGATGCAATGATAGGCGAACCCAACCTACACTGATGTCAGTGGTCTCCGATGCATCTGTGTACGTTGGGCACATTACGCTCGACGAATATCCCCAATCTTCCTCATGTCCACAGTGGCGTTTGAGGATTAAACCTACTTTGGGAGAGCTCTACTCGATACCCTACTCTCGTCAGCCATACCGATCGTATGGGACGTCGTAGGGATCGGGTCCCCGGATTGGTCTTGATTTTTCGTCGGCGGCCAATCCAATCGCCCTGAAGGAAGGGGGTCGAATCTACGACGATAATAATCATCCCAATATACCCCTAATCTCAATTACCCCTGCAATTAAATCAATTAATTAGTTCAACCCATAGCTCTAATCCAAATGGGGATCATCTCATTGCCCTAGAAGAAAACTACTTACTACCCATTGCAGTAAAAGGGATTCCTAGCAGCGGGTAAGCATTTAAAGCCATGGATTCAGATTTGATTAGCAGTAGATGATGAAACACAGTAATAATAATAAAAAGAGAGAGTTTATATTTAGAAAAACTAATCTAGTACACTAATAATCAATAAGAATAACAAAGATAACAAAATAAAGGAGTTTAAAATCCTTACAAACTTCCTCAAACCTTAGAAATTAACAGAAAAATGCTGAAAAGAAGATTCCTCTCACAGGAGGATGACGGGGCGCTTATATAAGCGCGCCCAAAAGACCAAAATAGCCACGAGATTTCGCCCTAGCCACCACAGAAAAACAAGCTAACGTGACCGCGTCAGAAATAACACGGTCGCATCGTTCCCTTGCGCGAGTTGGAGAATGGGACTTCAGCGACGCGATCTCGTCATTAGAGACACGGCCGTAGAAAAACATCTATGCAGCCATGTTGTCTTTTACCACGGCCACGTCGATGTGATTTTGTCTTCGAAAAACCACAGTCGCATCGTCTTCGTTTGCGCGGGCCACGTAAGCTTTTGATCTTCAATCTTTATCTCGTCTGATGCGGCCGTTTGGTGTTCCTCGACGAGTCCACGTTGATGTCGTCTCAAATGTAGTTTGACGCGGCCGTTTGATATATGATGATGTGACTGTGTGGGTGGCTGTCTTTCACAAAATCCTATCCTTTGCACCAGTTAACTCCCCGGCTTCGTTCCTTTCACCTCTTTGCGTTAAGATCTCGCCATATGGTCCTTAATTGACACATATTTCCTACAAATCATGTGAGGGACCACAAAAGCAAAAGAAGAGACAAAAACGGGAAAATGGGGAGGAATGGAGAATGAAATGATGTAAAACATGCATGAAAAGGAGGGAAAAACTATATACAATAAACACTCATCAAAATCCCCCAAGCTAAACTCTTCCTTGTCCTCAAGGAAGACAAGAGAGAGCGTAGATTGGAGGAATGCAGTCAACATGCAAATGATGCGATGAAACTTCGAGAATTTTCAAAATTTGAGAATATATACATGAGTGAAATAAAAACTCTAATTCTGAAACTAAAATGCTCGGAAAATCTTTTCGTCGACGAGAATATGTTCCTAGAACGTCATCTCTACTCAAATCGCCAAGCAATACACTAGACGACGGCTATACTCACATTCTAAGTCATTTCGTCTAACCCGACCTTAGATTGAGCGTGTAGGAACCTAAGCTATACAACGATCGAAGAGGGGATAAGAATGTGGTAATGGGATATCAGTCGATCGAGGAAGTGGCACTCACAACATGACACGATTCCTTGATTCAAGAGATTGCCAAGTTTATTCATGCTTTCATATATACACACACATGTATATACACAAATATTTTTCTTTTTTGGGATTTGCAATTGGGTTGTGTAAGGAGCATTGGGTTGGTGACTCCCAGATCACACGAACTTATAGCACCGGGCTAAGAAGGACCACTTAGACCTACTAAATCAATCTAAATGAAATCATTATTCATACGCACTCCCCCAAGCTAGGCCTTTTTACGCGAGGCCCCGACGGTTACTATTGTGGTGATCCGGTTACTCAGCTTCGCTGGGGAACAGTGCATATTATTTTTTTATATTCATAATTTTTTTGTTTGAAAAGCATGGCGTAAAATAGGCAGATTCAATACTTAGTATTAGGTGAAGTGTGGTTATCCAAGTCTCGAGGGACTATAAATGATTATACACAACTATCAGCTCTACGATCCAGGCATGGAATGGGTTCTAGGTTGGTTTCAAGTACTACTATCTTAGGGATTGTGAGGACGACGACAACTAGGGTATTACAAGGGATTTGAGCTAAGGTTATGGACTATTCACATATTCAAATCGACATCATGAAAATCGAGCATAAAAGTTCGGAAAACGAATTTCAATTCAGGATTCAACGCATAAAAAATGCATTTTCGAAAAATTCTCGAGGCGAGTGCAAGTATGTACAAATGTATGCATGAAGGAGCAAGATGCATGATGCATGATGCGAATGCGAATATTTTTGGAATTTTTGATTTTTTTTTTCATTTTTTGGATTTTGAATGCAATATTGAATTTAAACATGATGCATATGAAATAGAAAGAAAAATGGAAAAATAAGAAAGAAAAAGTGAAATGAAAATGAAAACAACAATAAAAATGGGAAAATAAGAGGGAAAAAGAGAAAATTAGTGCGAAAGAGTTCCTCCCCCAAGCTAAACCAAGTGTTGTCCTCAACGCGAATAAAACATAGAAAATGACGTGAGGACAAATAAAATTAGGGAAAGGAGACCCAGGTGCATCTCCACCAGGCTATATAAAATTGTGCCCGAAAATGATGCAAGTGTGCGATGCAAGGGCTAAATGATGAGGGAATGCCAAAAATATGTGGTGCTCCAATCAAGCTGAGCCACCATCAGGTGGTGGCTGGGTGGGTGGAATGGGTGGAGTGGATGGGACAACAGAGTCAGCTGAATGCTCAGCTGCCGTGTCGACGTGTGGTGGGGATGTAGTGGTATGGACAAGCTCAGATTTTATTGGTGGAGGTGGGGGTGAAGATGGTGTGGTCTAGTCGTCCTCTGAGGACGATGAGAGAAGGAAGATGGTGCCACCACGTGGTGTGGAACTGGGAGGATGTGATGGGGTATGTGGAGGGGATGGAATGGGAACGGACTCCGTGATGGGTGGTGGAGAAGTGTGTGGAATCACGAGGTCGGGGTGGGGTGATGGTGGAGGGGTAGAAGTGTGCCCAATCCCAGGATCAGGATGTGCGGAGGGTGGTGGTGTAGTAATGCGTGGTGTGACGTCGGTGGTGTCTTCGGGTACAAGAGATGGCTAGGATGGGATGGAAACGTGTAGTGAGGTGGAGGGTATATCTACAAGAGGGGTGTGAATAGAAGTGGCAGATGTGGTCTGAGCAGTCTGAGGGGGTGGGATGTGATACATACAGGTAGGAGATACGGTGCATCAGCTGGATAATGACCATGACAATAATGATACTGATATACCTGGTCGAACTGGGACTGGAGCGTCACGACAACAAGGGCCAGGCCATCAAATGAAGGCTTGAAATTAGAGAGGGTATCTCTGAACTCTATCAGTGTGCTGATGGTGGAGTCTCTAAAAGTCCTAAACTCCTCCTCCAAGCGAGCTAGGTGCTCGATATGAGAATGTGATGGGGGTGGTGGGGGAGGAGCGCTGCTGGTACCCTCGACCTGGTGTCGAGATCTCCTATACTGACGGAGGGCTGGGGTACCTACATGGCCAGCTGATGTGGAAGTACCAGAAGGATCAACATGGTCCCGGGGCTGTGTCTGGCATGGGTCAAGCTCCTGGACTTGTTTCTGGACACCTGAAGCTAAATCGGTGTCGGGTGAGAAAAACCACCTCAAAGTGGTGCCAGGTCCAAAAACTCCAGGGTTGGGCAGCCTGGTGTAAGGAGTGGAGGCAGGGCCATATAGCCAGAAATATCTCTCTAAGTCAATGACTCAGATCATACGCATGTTGGTGAGCACCGAGAGATCAAGAGAAGTAGGGCCAGGGACGGGGGTCATGGAATCGGGGATCTTAAATGATATAGGAGGAAGGGAGGCGATGATAGTGATCAGTCCCCCACAACAGATAGTGGATCTAGGGTCAGCTATGATGTGAAGGAATCTCTGCATGAGTCACGACCCGGTGTGGAGGATATAGTGGGGGACGATGGCATTGCCCTCACGAAGGACATGGCTCTATGAAGTGCACCACAAGAAGAATGCTCATCCCGAGAGACCTGACTTGTCTCGTATCGGCAAAATAAGGTGTTTGCAATTATGCGATGGACAATGCGAAGGCCAGGGTGAATGATGCTAGATGCCTTCGCTCGAGTCTTTTGGAAGACATCGAGCTTGGTGATCTCATACCAAAAATTATTTGCATCAAACTCTCGGGGGTATGGATGGTTGTTGTGGATTGCTATAGGCTCAAGAGCTCTGGGCCACTTGAAGAGCGGGTTCAAGGAGTCTTTGGATAGACCATACTCCTTGTTCATGATACGAAAAGAAAAACCCGCGGGATAAACTCTAAAAGTAGAGAGGAACTCCAGAGTGAGCCTCTTATATGTCCTAGCCTCACATTCTAGGAACTCCTCCCATCCGAGATTTTGGAGGAGGGTGCTGACAATGTCTAGGAGGCCTAGGGATGACATAGCAGTGACGCTCGTGAATTTGGTGGGTATGATCGCACGGGAGTTGAGTGAAATGAATTTCGTGTGCTTGTCCTCACTCATGAAGTTAATGCCAAGTGTGTCCAACTGTAGGGCAGTAAGTGGTTCATCCCCTCTCATTAATGGCGTGAGCTTGGGCAAGTTCGGCTTGAAAAACCTTCGTCTTTAGACGTTTGCCCTTGCCTTGGGAGGGGTCAGTGGTGGTTGCCTACTTTTTGTGCTCTTTGGGAGGCATCGCGTGAAGGTGTGAGCAATGCAAGATGTGTGCAATGGGGTGTGTACAGACTCACTCAAAAATCAACGATTCCAGCAATAAAAATTTGAAAATTAGCGAGTAGAGAAGCGAAGTTACCCAAGATGGAGCTCCTTGCTGAGATTGATGTCCTCACAGCTTGTAGATGGCTCCCCCAATATGTTCCAAGCCAAGCACACAAACCCTTGCTGGCCGTGTCGTTTAGGATGCCCAAAACCCCTAAAAACTGCCCATGCTAGGGTTTGCTCAAAGTGGTTGAGGAGTAGAGGAGGGTGATGGAGAGGGAGCTGATGGAGAGATGAGCTTTAGAGGTTGATTGGAAGAGTTGGAGAGGATTTGGGAAGAGTTTGGGAGGAGATCGAGTCGGAGAAAAAGAGTGGGAGTCAAACCATTTCGAGAAAATGACTTTCATCGGGCCGTTTGAGGGTTGAGGAGCCTTATATAAGAATTGGACGCAGGCCGCGTGAAAAATCGAAAGGACTGTGTGAAACAGATCTGAAGATGGGGGTTGACACGGTCGCGTCGTCTGAATGACGTGGCCGCGAAAGTTCTATTTCATTTTGACAAAATTGGGCCTTGGGATATAGAAAGATTCGCGGACGTGTGGATTAAGTTAAAATGGCCGCGTCGATTCATCCAAAAAGGAAGTTCGACACGGCTGCGTCATGTTAAACGATGCGGTCGTAAAAATTCTCTGAGAATTTTGGATTTGGGCTCAAATTTTCAGTAAGTTACGTGGCCCGTTTGAGAATGATTTAAACGGCCGCGTGAATTCAGTTAGAAGTGAGGATTTTCACGGTCGTATCGAGTGAACCGACGCGGTCGCGAAAACCTTCTGAGAAAGTTTGTGTGTTGGCTCGACCATACAGTGAGTTACGCGGCTGCGTCGACTAAACGACGTGGCTGTATGGAATGGAAAATGTAGGGTCAAAGATTACCCCAAACGACGTGGCCGTTCGTGTCATCTTTGCATGGACACGTCGTTTGTTCCTCCTTTTGCCTTCCATGCGGCAGTGTGAGTCTGAATGGTGCGGCCGTGTGGATACATTCTTCTGCATACTTCTGCTTCTTCATCCTACAATTAGACACTTGGTTAAATTCTTGGGTTTGGGGGTTTATTCAAGAACAAAAATCTAGACTAACCTAGTCTAAAATGAAGATGAAAATTTAAACGAAAAATCTAAATCAAAACACTTGGGTTGCCTCCCAAGAAGCGCTCATTTTAAGTCATGAGCTCGACTCCCTATCTTAATGTGGTCATGGGGGTTTGAGGTGGAGAGATCCCGAAATTGATCATTCGAGGGTTCTTCCTGAGGCTTGTAATGCCCCGCTCCCCAGAATACCTGGAAAGTACAAATCCGTCCCAGGTTTTTCCAGAGCAGCGAGTGTTACAACGGAAAAAGAGAAAAGTACAAAATAAACCGACATGACCATTGCACACTGCTGGGGTAGTACCTGTAGTGCTCCCAAGAAAACAACCAACACAAGACCAACACAGAACCACAACACAGACAACCAGAGAGAAAACATTGAAACAACAGAGACTATACATACATACATACATACATACATACATACATATCCTCCATCATTATACAACATCATATCCATCGTTATACATCAGCAACTCCCTCCCCAAAAAGAAACCCAAAAGTACAATAGTCACACACACACTCATCTCACACCCCCAACCCCACACTCAACTCAAACCCAACTTAACATATCTCCAGCCACCAGCTCCCAAGCTCCTCAACCATAACTCAAACTTCATCTCCCTGCCTTTGGCTCCATAAGCCTAAAAACCACAAATTGGAGCACGTCAATGCATGCCCCAGTAGGATATCACACGTGCCCCAGTAGGATATCCAAACTCCCACTTGTGTGACATCCTAAATGCAACTACTGAGTGAACAAGTGCTACAAGTGAAAGTGCTACAGGAACATGGTATGGCATTACATCAATGTATAAAAGGAGCAAAGGAAATAAGGCAATTAAACATCAACTACAAGGCAAAACCTATAAAGGGCCACAACAGTTATTAATTGAACAACAAACGCAACACAGCAGCAAAATTACAAAGAACTACAAAATTATGTAAATTATTTATTTAATTAAATTTCATTTGGAAACCTGGGTATGCCAATTGAATATGAGGAACTGGACTCCACCCCAAGGCGGGGGTGGTAAGGAGCACCCGCCAGTGGTACACGAGCACTGTTTTCTTAAAAGGACCTCTCACTCCACCCATACCCTCGCATCGGAGTGCAAGTGAGGAAAACTCCACAATATCACAATACATCGTACCCGAAACTGATCAAGGTATGGAGATCACCACAAAGTAACCGAAACTGAGTAAGGTACATAACACAGCACAACTAGTCCAGTCCTCATACCCTTCTAGTACTTAGGTTTTGCCCAACCCCAGTTATCAGCTCACCCCCTTTTCGAGGGGATTGAATTAACTCCATAATATTCATTACATGTGAAGTAACACAAGCACACATGCAGAAAATAGAGGTAACAACTACAACAACGAGATAAAGACGACATGGGGAAATGACGTGCAAGAATATAACTCATGGCGATCACAATACATACAAACACAAAGAAAGCAACTTGAATTATTGACAATTTTACATCACTTGGTTGTAGAGTCATGTAGGAATGGCTATTTCAATTTCCTTTCATCAACTTTCTTTCCCCATTTCACAATATACTTGGAACATGCATCTATATGTGCATTCACATTCGCATTTCCACACATCACCATAATGGGGCCATGCCTCCTATGCCTCTACAACCAAGACATTCATAGCAACCTCTTCATTCACAACTATATTTCTTACATTACATTTCTTGCCAGTGGTCACCACAACATTTCCTTTAATGTAGCATCAAGAATCATTACACATAAAGGTAAACTTAACAACAAAACCTAATTTCAAGCATCACTTCAACAATTTCAGTTTGCTGGAAAATGTAGACAGTCATGTATATGGGCAGATATCATCCATTTACATTGTGAATTTGACAACACTTAGTAAATGAAAGCTGTAGATATGCTAGTTTTACATTCACCCACCAATTTTCAGAAAATAATACTAAGTGTGTGAATTATAGAGACCAATATGGTGAGAGAAAGAATTTTTGTTTAAAACCTAAAAACTGCTTCAACTTGATAAATGAACTACTCATAGTTCTAATCAGTTCTGGGTTAAAAGTTCAACATAGAAATTGTAGATTAGGAAGTGTGGATATCAAAAATTTCCAAGAACTCATGATTCGCATGTCTACATTAGGAGATAAGGCTAAAACAGTAAAGGTGTGTAAATCTAGCAGAATTTGCTACCCTGTAAATAACTCCAGTTTGGGCCTAATTGCAGTACGAATTTGGAAAAACTTTCAACATGAATGTTGTAGATAACTATTTTAGCATAACTTTCTCAGAATTTAATTCAATATATAGTGAGAGATATACATGGATGAAGTTACTGAAAAACTATAGGAAATTTGTCACGCCCCGCTTCCCAAAAACGTGGAGGCGAAGCGTGAGAAGGTCCGCTCAGACTTGAAGCTACAAAGCTGCAAGTCCGATAAGCGTCAATCACTTTAAACTGCAGGTCCTTGCAACGCGAAACGAAACAAAGATAATAGTAATGAAAGAGACAAAAGAAACATCTCAGAATATCCATAATAATAAATTTCAACATCGCAGAAAAGCCACCAGGCTAAAATAAAAGAGTCTAAAAGAGCCCCAGCATGGCCAACAAAAGTACAAAGTACGGAAACAAAGTAATGGTGCAAGCACCGACATCTAACAGCAACCTAAAGCAAAAGCAACGCAACCAGTCTCTAAAACTGGTCTCCGGTGTCCACGAACTCCTCGACGAACGTAGGCCCAGGCTCAGCGTCAGCAAACACCTCGACCTCAACAACTGTCTCTGGCTCAGGGTCTAACATGTGACACCCAAAAGAGCAAGGGGCACATGTCAGCAAGTCTACAAGAGACTTGTGCAAGGAAACTGAAAGTAGGTAAAAGTAAAGCAACCTAGCAGTTCTAGCATGATGCGATGACATGGCAGTTAAAGTATGAGTGCAACAGGCAAAGTAAAGTAAAGTACGAGCATGGCATTTAAACATGGCATGGATGACAAGTATTACATGAATCATTCACAAGACAAGTACAAGACAAGGAAAGTAAGCACCTCGTGCACAGAGATTCCGCCTTTTGGCTAGAGTGGCTGCGCGGGCCAACTCCTAAGCTCAAGTGATCGTTTATCCCTACCCCTCCACGTGTATCGAGCCAGGGCCTTACCCCCGAACAGGAATGCTCGCTTCTGGAACACGAGCCAGGAAGTGTTTTATCTTGTTGGTCTAGGGGTGCACCTAGCCAGACAAGGGAGTACAAGTACAAGTATTGTAGCGTGTGCTACGAATGGGACATTCAATGCATGGATGGCATGACATGACAAGTAGTAAGGTGTACAGGTTAGGAAGGTAAACGTGACAGTTTAGTATGCATGAACAACAAGTTTTAAGGGTTGGATCTAGCTTCGTTGTCAAGCTAGATCAATTAGGTGACGGATCTAGTTTCGTTGTCAAACTAGATCAAGTAGGCGTCTAGCCAGCTATCATTTCACTGACTAGTCTCTTTTACGCTGAAAACAATGAAGTGGCCTAAAAACATGGCCCTACACAAGAGTTGGCAAGTTTCACTTGCCTGCAAGTATCACGTCAGAGAAACACCGTCCAACGAGTCCAAAGTCACAATTCCTACGTGCACAAGTCCACCGGCCTACATCCGTTTTTATTAATCTTGATTAGTGATTGCTAAAACATTTAAAATACTTTAAAATACTGATTTTTAGTCTTGGTTAGCATGCAATTGGGTTGGGGGTCCTAGGGGTGCAAAGCGTTACCTCAACACGACGCGAAAGCTACACTGGCGTCGGGTAGCGACGCCGGGGGTTGGAATAATAATATCGCGCTCCAAGTCCAGATTCCAATTAGATTCCCCGCTGGAAATTTCAGAGCAATCAACCGGAGCAACGGTTCCAGATTCCAAAGCTAGCACGTGCGACAACGGCTACGACGTGTCGCAACGTCGTACGCGGCAATTCCTCGAAGAGAACGCACCTAGGTGGGGCCCACAGTAGTCCTAAGGACCTATGGGGGACCCACAATACCTCTGGAGAACTTGGGGGGCCCACGGTGGCAAGTGGTGCGACGGGTGCGGGGTTGTGACGAATGGCTCTCGGTCGTACAGCCTCGGTGCGGGAGATTGGCTCGGTCGGTGCGGGGGAACGGGGCTGTGCAGCAGCGGGGGTCGGTCGCAGCAGCGGTGCGGGGGCTTCCTTCGGTCGGTGCGAGGGAACGGGCCGGTCGGTGCGGGCGGACGAGCGTTGCAACATTGCAACGTTGCAACGGTGCGGAGAGCGGGCGATGCGGGCGGGCGCCTCGGTCAGACACGAGTGATGCATGCGACAGAGCGGGCGACGGTGCGGGGTCGATGCGGAGCGGGGATGCGGGCCAAGCTCTCGGTCAGACCGAGGGCTCTTCTCAGTCGGAGCGGGAGGATGGGGCTGGCGGCAGCAGCGGGGTGCATGCCAAGGCTTGGTGCGGGCTTGGCTATCGGTCGGAGCGGGCGAACGGCCTTGGTTTTCTCGGTCGTGCGGCAGCTGTTCGTCGCAACGTTGCGACGAATCGTCGCAACGTCAAATTTGAGTTTTGGAAGTGGCTAGGGTTAATTTCTTGCTAAAATAGGTCTTCCTAGGGGTTGTTTATATAGTATAGATGGGTTGACTTGGTCTAGGGCTAAATCTAATAGGATTAGAAATACAAAAATGTTTAAAATTTGAATCTCAACTTCTCCAACTCACACAAGGATTTGACGCGGTCCAAATGAGCTGGAAATTGGCTCAAAAATTCTTTAATACGTTTAAAACTCAAATAAATTTTATTTGGCCGAAAATACTTTAAAAATTAATTATTAAAAATATTATAAACCTTGTTAAAAATATAAAAGTGGTCAAATAAACTCCAAAAATTATAAAATAAATATCGGGGTGATCGTGATGACGAAAGTGAGCTAACTAAGAAGACGGATCTCAATTTCGACGTCGGACAACAAAACTAAAAATAGAAACGTCTCCCGTCAAAAGTGAAAATCGTCACGTCTCATCGAGTAAGATTAAATTGTGGGAAAACGACTCGAGAAATGTCGTTCCAAGATAGTGCCACTATTTAATACTCTCAGAGACGTTCACAACGGCATATCACACAAAAGTGTTCACAAACAAATAAATTCTAAAATAAACACGTGCACGGCCAAAAGCACGTGCACGAACAAAGTACAACGAAGAAAGTGGTCGTTACATCCTCCCCACCTTAGAATAAAGTCCGTCCTCGGACTTTCTAACATATCTAGTCGTTCTAGTAACTACCCCAATCACGTCACATTTTAATTTAAACCAAGTATAGTCATTACAAGTGCTTATATATGCACTAGGTAGTCAAACGTAACACTACCAACACGTATATATATACACGTACGTCATACACTTATACCTATTATAGTCAGTCAATTTTATACATGTATTTCAATCATATAGATAAGCATACATCCCCTATATAACCACTACTTACTTAATCACAAAACAATATTTCAGATACTCATATAAGTATGGTCTCCCACTTAGCAAATACAATCGTTGCTCTACGTATAGATGGCTACCTATGCATAAACAATACGGGTATACTACTCTCTAGTACTTCCTAGTGTACATCCAACACAAAACACATCAGCTCATGTGGTCGCTCCACACCATTATTAGTCAAGCTTCACTATATCTAATACACATTCACCTCTACTATAATTTCACAATATATATAGTCATTCAAATGCATTCAAATATTTCACCATTCATTCACCTTACGTATGGTCCTATAACTGTATTTACGACATGCCACATATACTATAGTCACTAATACTTTAGCTAAGCACACACTTACCCGGGCATGGTGCACACCTATACACGCTAACATTTCATCCATATATATACATATATCTACCAATACAACCATATACATACCATGAGTCAATCACACTTAATGTTTAGTCAAGTAATACTCGCATAGTTCAATCACTCTATATACTATAATAATAATACAGACATCAGCACACGTATAACTATAATACACTCCCTAACACATATGCATTCATCGTATAGTCACCCACGTGGAACATATATATTCATACCATAGCCTACTACCTATAACTAGTGTACCAACACCTATTATTATTATCACACCTAGCATACACATAGTTTTACCAGCATATTGCTTCAACCATTATAAGTATCTCCTAATTACATACACCCTATTAGATATTCCCACACTAATTCTTATATACACAGGCATCCCTAGTATGGTATAGCTACCCACACACCAAACTATAACTACTAACAAACAACTTCACACGTCATGAATAACTCCGAGTATATATAACACACAATAAGCAACCATTAATAAACTATGGGAGAGTACACTCATTCAAGCCCACGTACACAACTTAGGTACGTGCACTACGACAACATCACAAGGGTCCAAGGCCTAATTAACAAATTTGGGTTGACACAGTCATTGACGAGCACTAAAACCTAAACAATAGAGGGAGGTCGAGGTCGGAAGCGTGACGAGGGAAGGATCGATAGGCACGAATTCAGATAGGACGAATACGGGGAGACAGCTTAGTTAGACGAAACATTGACTCAATGGTGATGTTTAGGTTGAGGGAAAAGGAGATGTAGTGTCACTTTTATAGGATGGAGAAATGAAATAGTATGAGTAACGTAAGCTAACATACGCGAAATTTGAAAACTGTCGTACTTCAAAAGTTGAAATCCTCGTCTGGAAAGAATTATTTGGAGGTCGATAAAACGAGTTGTTCAAAATAAGTTTGCGTCGAATATTCATAATAAGAAAAAATGGTCTATTGGTTTAAAAAAATCATTATAAAAGGAAGTAAAATCATTTACACGAATATTAAGGGCGTGGTTTAGAAAATATTGTACGACGGTAATTTATATAATTTTGGCAAGATTTTGGAAATGAAATTAAAGTAACTGAAGGATTTAAGCTCGTGTTAATCGCTTTCAAAGTCTTTAAGCAATGGAAAGAAAATTTAAAATGATCAATAATGGAACTACTTTTAGAGAACCAGGGTTTGCCAAAAAATGAGAAACTGGTTTACACAAGGTTCTTAATATACGAGCTCAACAAGTCTGGTACGGATATAAAAATAATTGAAAGTATGTATGGTGTACGAAAAAATAATATTAACTTAGTAGTAGAATTATCGAAATCGATAGCAAAGTTTTAAAACCAAACTATGGAAGGTCCAGATTTAGGAAATGGTTATGAAATAGTAATTTTACAAAATCTGAAATAAAGAAAACGATGAGCATAACATTGACTTGCGGGAAGCTGAAATCCCAAGTGACTTGAAAAGTATATGAATGTCATAAATCAGGAAGGAAAAATTGTAAATTGAATTGGGCAATATAAAAGTATGGTTCTGAATTAAATTAATATATGAAAGGAAATATGCATTTTCATAGGTACAAAAGTGTAGGCTGAAAAAGTATTATAAACTATTATTCAAAAATTTCGACAAAAAAGTTTTAAAATTTTAAATCAACGAGGAGTACAAAGATACGTATATTTATATAAAAATTTTGAACAAATTTAAACTTAGGGAAAGAGGCAATCGAAAAAAATACTTTTAGAAGGTTCAAGATTTGTAATGAAGAGATTTGAAAATCGACGACGATTGTCATGAGGCGATCTCGGGAATCGAGGCAAGGAAAACGGTCAGATGATCAAAACATACATACGCCTAAGATATGGCCCAGGAGAATCTACGGGGAAACTCCTACGGTCGCCCAACTAAAGTTTAAGAAACTTAGCGCTAGGTCTTTCTAAGGGAGCTAGGTGGTAATGAAATGCGCTCAGCTTGGTCCGGAATCAATGAACCCAAACGAACGACTGAAGGAAATTCTAGAAGTCTAATATGGTCAGTGGTAGACAAGGACCCACTAAGGTAACTCCTATGACGATTAAATCAATTCTCAGTAAGGAATCTAATTAACAGTCTAACAATCAACCCTATTTTTACAAACAATCATATGCAAGCAACCAAACATGATTTAACAAGCCAGGACTAACTAAGGGAAGAAACAACTAGGTCGA
Source organism: Scilla litardierei (assembly GCA_030789695.1). Taxonomy (NCBI): domain Eukaryota; kingdom Viridiplantae; phylum Streptophyta; class Magnoliopsida; order Asparagales; family Asparagaceae; genus Scilla; species Scilla litardierei. The sequence goes on along the minus strand of CM061142.1, from coordinate 596,808,826 downwards.
GAGTTACCTGCGATAACCTCATCCACAGTCTCGCTCTCCACTGCCGTCATCGGATAAGCCTGCTCCCTTGGCTGCATGGCCTGCTGAAAAGCCTGCTTCTATGGAACGAGGGCTGGTCCACGACTTGTAGGCACATGTGCTCTCGGCTGTAACGGCTGTGCAGCGATTGGTTCCTTCCAAGGCTGTTTAGTCTTCGGACACTCCTTCATAGTATGAGTAGGATCTCCACAAATCAGGCACTGGCCTAGCCTCCTCCTGCACTGTTTCTTCTTATGACCAATCTTGCTACAATGATAGCACACCTTCCGACTTGGCCCAGTCAATGGTGCTTCCTGCTGTGGAATTCCCTCCGATGCTTTCCGCAGTTGATTTGCATGCCGACAATCCTTCGCTGAATGAGTAGCAGCACCACAAATCAAACACCAGCCTAGAAATCTTCTGCACTGCTCCTTAATGTGCCCGGTCTTGCCACAGAAATAGCAAGTCTTCAGAGTAGGTCCGCCACCAACTCGGGTCTGTCGTCTTCTCGCCATCTAACGACATAGAAAACGAACAAAAATTTAGACTCAATAGCTTAATGACTTAGATGTTGTAATTTATTTAATGGACATTCCGTTATTATCGTTGTTCCGTTAATTCGCAATTGCAAGATTGGACCTGCATGGGCCACCAACAAAACCTGTCATGCCCCGCTTCCCAAAAACGTGGAGGCGAAGCGTGAGAAGGTCCGCTCAGACTTGAAGCTACAAAGCTGCAAGTCCGATAAGCGTCAATCACTTTAAACTGCAGGTCCTTGCAACGCGAAACGAAACAAAGATAATAGTAATGAAAGAGACAAAAGAAACATATCAGAATATCCATAAAAAAAAATTTCAACATCACAGAAAAGCCACCAGGCTAAAATAAAAGAGTCTAAAAGAGGCCCAGCATGGCCAACAAAAGTACAAAGTACGGAAACAAAGTAATGGTGCAAGCACCGACATCTAACAGCAACCTAAAGCAAAAGCAACGCAACCAGTCTCTAAAACTGGTCTCCGGTGTCCACGAACTCCTCGACGAACGTAGGCCCAGGCTCAGCGTCAGCAAACACCTCGACCTCAACAACTGTCTCTGGCTCAGGGTCTAACATGTGACACCCAAAAGAGCAAGGGGCACATGTCAGCAAGTCTACAAGAGACTTGTGCAAGGAAACTGAAAGTAGGTAAAAGTAAAGCAACCTAGCAGTTCTAGCATGATGCGATGACATGGCAGTTAAAGTATGAGTGCAACAGGTAAAGTAAAGTAAAGTACGAGCATGTCATTTAAACATGGCATGGATGACAAGTATTACATGAATCATTCACAAGACAAGTACAAGACAAGGAAAGTAAGCACCTCGTGCACAGAGATTCCGCCTTTTGGCTAGAGTGGCTGCGCGGGCCAACTCCTAAGCTCAAGTGATCGTTTATCCCTACCCCTCCACGTGTATCGAGCCAGGGCCTTACCCCCAAACGGGAATGCTCGCTTCTGGAACACGAGCCAGGAAGTGTTTTATCGTGTTGGTCTAGGGGTGCACTGATCGCTCCGGAATGTAACCCAAAAGTGCGACCGTGTAGTTTTACCGCAAGCGCACGGTGTAGCGGCGAGCGGGTTATCGAACACAGGGAGGACGAATGAAAGTGCTTGCTCCAATCAACCTGGCTATTTAAGAGCAGAAAAGAGAGAATTTGCCTTTGGCGATCCTGTCACAATCGTCAGACAAAGTACAGAAATATCAAATCAAATAAAGAACGTCTAGGGAATGGGGAATCCCCGCTACTCACCGTATTTCGTCAATGTGGTTCATTGGTATCAAAATTGCTAGAATAAAATTTCGGATGAACTAGTTGCAACTGAATGTAATACCTAGCTCACGCTCTCGCGCTGTTGCCGGTCTATAGCTATCCTAGGTTCAGGTCCAATCTCTTGCAAACCCTACCCTAGGCAAGCTAGCATTATGATCAACATCATCGTTCAATCGCGCCCCGAGCCCACTCTCGTGCAAACTCGGGCCACGAACTAGGTTGGGATAGTTCCTACCCGTCTAATCTCTTGCAAACGGGTATCGGCACGGAATTGCAACCGGAAACCCTAGTATCGGTCCAATCTCTTGTAAACCGATACTACGGAAATTCGATTCCAACCCAATTCGGATTTCTAGGGTTTCCTATCGAATTGGGATCCAATCTCTTGCAAATCCCAATCGATATGAATACCTAGCCATCCGTAGTAAATCGATTCCAATCTAACCCTAATAGCAATTCTAGCAAAATTTCTACTAATTCATCACAAATCTGAAATTGGGCACGTAGGGTTCATCCCCACACCTCAAGACGTGGAGACTACTCACAATTCATAGCACAAACACAAAAATAATCAATGAAATTAATAAGTGAATTCATCACAATATTGAGATAAGCAATAAAAATAGTATTTTTAGAGGGGAGAGACACAAACCAATAGAGTTCTTCAAATAATCCAACAAAAATCAACTTTTGTCTCCTCTCCAATCACAAGAATAAAGCTAAAAAGTTAATCTAAAAAGCTGCAAGAATCTAAGAGAAAAGCACTCTAACCTAGGGTAAAAACAGGGGTTAAATACCCCCCAAAATCGTCCAAAAAACTGTGACCAAAATGCCCCTGCGCAGCCTGAAATCCGAAATTTTCGCTACAGGCAGCGCGTCGCACTCGGCCGAGTGACAAAAGTCGCTCGGCCGAGTGAGAAACCCTGTAAATTTCCAGTAAGTCTGGGTCTTCGGGGGTCTTCACTTCGGGAGTCGCTCGGCCGAGTTAGTTGTCGTCACTCGGCCGATGGCTTCTTAGTACTCGGGCGGTCGGCATTTGCCACTCGGCCGAGTGGGTCTTCTGAAGCTCAGGCAGACAAAAAACAGTAAGTTGGCGATTTTTGATGGGCTTCGTCTGAGTGCCACTCGGGCGGACGGGATCTCGTCACTCGGCCGATGTGGCTTCCGTTGCTCGGCCGAGTGCACACATGAAGCGTGTCCGATCTGGTCGGCCGAGCGGTGTCTCGCTGGTCGGCCGAGTGGCTCCTTCACTCGGCCGAGTGGGACACCAAAAATGCCCAAACAGCTTGTTTTGGCATCCTCGTTGCTCCTGCGACGTTCTTTCTTCTTCCGCTCCTCTCCAATAGCAAAATATCCCTCGGGGAGGTCATCGGTGACACTCTGGAGTAGGCGTATCTCGAGATCACTCCAAATCGCTCCAAATCACCTGAAATGCGACAGAAACAACAAATCGTGAAAAGCATCGCAATATTGTCGATATATCGTGAAAAACATGATTTGGGCGATCTAAATGGCATGCAAACATGCGGGAAAAAAGTGTAAAATAAGGAGTGATCAAAATCCCCCAAGCTTACCTCTTACTCGTCCTCGAGGAAGATAAGTAAGAGGCGAACCCGGTGGATTTGGAAAACGAAAACGGCGAAAAACGAAAAATGAAAAACGAAGAAAAACGAGAAACGAAATAAAAACAAAGAAGAAAGAAAGAAGCTAAGAGGGAAGCTGCTAGATCATTTTCTCAGGACGTGGGTTTCGCTTACTCATATAGCATGCACTGAATGAAGAACACATGTCAAAGAATTTTATTTCGATATCATAGTATAATAGTGCAAATAGAAATAGAAAACCCACGAACAACGATATAATCATGAAAAACGGAATAATTTTGGAATCAACATCGTCTGAATCATTTAAAGCGGTATACAAATCGCAGATCACACACTTTTCAATTGAATGCTTTCTATGAGGAGTATAAGAGTATCACACAATAGAATAGAAAGAATAGATAAGCATGGATTTCATGAAATGAGTGCTAGGCATAGATTTCTGGACTTCGTAAAGCTAAAAATAATCTTACCGAGTATAGAATATTACTTAGCCTAGGTTGTCGTGCAACGTCAAGTAGTCACTCTCTCACACATCATTGGATTCCCTCCCCCAAGCTTATCTATAAGCGTGGTGGCATAAAAAAAATATTTACATCCCCATTTTTATAAAGCTCCAAAAGCAATGAAAATAAATACAAAAAGAGAGAAGAAAGAGAGAACATGAGATGGGATCTTTCATTGAGGTTCTTTCCTCTTTTCTTTTCCTTTTCTTTTTCTTTTTTTTCTTTTTTTTTCCAAATAGCATATATACACAATGATCCCAACTCAAAGAGAAGTAAGAGCATACAAGAATTTTTTCTTTTTCTTTCTTTGGTTATGGGAAATTTGGAGCTAGGAATTAATAGCGGGGGAAATGCCATATAATAGAATCGCTAAGGGGAGATTCACCAATGATTTTAAAATAGAGAAATGATGATCAAGATTTGTGGAGAATGAAATAAATATATCTCTCGGTTCACTCTATAAGACGTGCACGACAACTTCAGCAGGGTAATCTAATCTACTCAGTTTTGATCACAAAAAAGCTAAGCTAATCCAGATTTATCATAGCTAACATCATTCAATCATCCTGAAGTGAAATGTACAAATCATGCATATAGAAGTGATATAGGAAAAGAAATCGGTACTCCAGATATAAGCATTCAATGCGTGAATCTTGGTGTGTTTTCTGCGATAGCATACATATGAATATTCAGACTCAGCTAATAATAAAATTTCATCCATTTTCATGTGGAAAAAGGTGTGGGTTACTATCTCTAAATGCAAGGCAAATCACAGCATATGATATCAGAAATAAAGTCTAAGACATGACAAATATAACATGCATATAGAGTAAGCTAACTCCACGTCATCATCATCACAGAAAAGTCATCTCTAGCATGAGATGAAAAAGAAATAAAGATAAAGGGGAAAATAAAGCTATTTACAATGCGACACAAAAAAAAATAAGAAAAACGTGATGCATGGTAAAATAAAAGAAAATTGATGAAAATAAGTGTAAAAGCGGAAAATGGCGTGAAAAAACTAAAATAAAGGTGGTAAATCGAAAAAGAACGTGAGAACTCACTCCCCCAAGCTAAATGGCACAGTGTCCTCAATGTGCAAAGTATGGCACACCGAGAGACAAGTAATGTGAGGGGTAAGTGAGGATGCATGCATGGGGAAAGAGAAAATAAAATAACAAAAGAAAAATAAGAAATAAAAATATGATGCGGACGTGATGCATGCAGATATAGGAGTGATACAGATATATATGTGTGACACCAAAAACTCTCCCGCTCTCCCAAAAATGATATATAAATATATGATCAAAATGTGCATCCAAAAATAGTAAGGAGAGGGTGGGGTGGGCAAAAATCAACAGGACCCAGCAGAGACGGGCAGCACAACGGCAAAAGGAATCGATGGCAGCAAGAGTGCCTAAGAAGGTGGGGCTGCGCCGTCTCCGTCCTGAGGCGGAGGAGGAGGAGGTGGTGGAACAGACTGCTGAGAGGGTGTGGGTGTGGGAGTGGCAGCAGGATGGGTATGGGTAGGAGTGGGGGTGGTGACCTGCTGGGTGGGTGGGGGAACGCAGGGGAGTCACTCCAGGACCTGGGTAAGGCAATAGTGAATCTGCGGGAGCAGGTCGAAGCGGCCAGCCATCGCGGAGACGGTGGAGGACAGGGTCCTAAGGTCGCCTCTGAGGCCACTCACTGCCCCCTCGAGAGCACGAATGCTCTGAAGTACAGTGTCAGGGGGAGGTGGTGTAGAGGGACGCACCGGTCTGTGCTGTGCTGGTCGGGGCTGGCGTACTCTGGTGGCGTAGGTGATGGGCTCAGTAGGGAAGGGAACGAAAGGTGCTGTGCTCGCAAAAGTGGGCCTGGCCTGAGTGTGAGGCTGGGCAGGATGGTAAGAAGTGGAGGCAGCAGCAACGAAAGAGGAGTGCAAAAGTGGCAACGAGGCGGCCAGAGACGTCGGTGACACAGAAGTGTGGACAGACGCCACGACACTCTCGGAAAATACAACAGCGGTGGAGACAGAGGCGGAGACCGCAGTCTCTACAGCGGTGGCAAAAGAGGGCTCGCCGCACTCAACTATGGTCGGCGGGCGCTCGGGTGGGGCAGAGGAAACGGGCTCGGCAGACAGAGGGCCAGTGGTGGTGGTGACAGGCGTGGAAGCAGTGGAAGTGGGCTCAGCTAAGGTACTCCCGACACCGACAGCAGTGTGGACAGAGGTGTCGGGAGCAGTGGAAATATCAGGGATAGGCTGAGGGGCTACGGGGTCAACAGGGGCAGCAGGCTCGGCAGGTGCAACAGGGTCTGCGGGGGCAGCGTGGGCAGCGTGGGCAGCATGAGCCTGCTCGGCCTCCTCGGCCTCGAGCACGTATGTGGCTGGGATCAGAACATCCATCGCAGGGAGCCATTCCACCTGGGCCGGTGCAATCTGAGTCCGAGCCGGGCTCGGAAGAATCATGTAATCGGCACCGTAAGGGCCGTGCAGCCAGACCCAGTGTCGCTCACCGTGCGGACGCAGCATCTTCATCCGGGCCATAACATCAATCGACAGAGAAGTGGGGCCCGGTGCTCGTCACAGGTCGTCAGGGAAGTCCTCGCCGGTCATAAGGGCGAGCAAGGTGATCAGGCCGCCGCAGCATATCGGTTAGCGAGCGCCCACCGATACGATGATGCGGTCCAAAAACCAAGCCGCGAAATCAATCACGACGGCGGGGACCAACTCATCGCCCTCCCTAGATAGAGCTCTGGGCCGTGTCATCGCGTAGAGCATATAGAGCTCCGGCGTGGACATCGTACCCGGCTCATATCTCGCCAAAAAGGTCATCGCCATAAGGCGCTGAGCTATACGGAGGCAGGGATGGACAATGGCCGAGACCTTGGCCCTACTAGGGTCAAAGGCAGCGTGGAGACCCGTAATCCGGGCCCAGAAGGCGCCGGCATCGAAGGAAGGTGGGGGGATATGGGTGGGGGCGTAACCTCGGTCGGCCCCGGGGACATCGGGCCACGAGAAGAAAGCTCTCATCATACCGAGAGTGACCTGGCACTCTCGGTCCATGAACCGAAACGAGCATCCCTCGTCGGTCCGGGCGATCGAACTAAGAACCTCAAGTGTCGGACGGATAAACGTGTCCGCCGACACCTGAAAGAAATCTCGCCAGCCCACGTTGTCGTACAACGTGAGCATCCCCTCTAGTACCCCCATGCGTCCTAGGTCGGTAAGGTGTGCGAATCTGGAGGGTACGATCGAGCGCTGGGAGATACGCTCGAAAGCGACGTGGTGTGCGTCGTTCCGGAACGTGATCCCCAGCGGCCCGATAAGTGGAGCCGGAGGTGGTGGCTGTGGAGCGGTAGGGAGTGGCTGTGCGGGCTCTGCAGGCTGTGCGGGGTGTGCGGGGCCTGCAGGCTGTGCTGGGTGGACGGGGTGTGTGGGAGAAGGCGGAGGAGAGTCCTCCACCTCATGGGAGGGGCCGACATCATCTGACCGCTTCCGCTTGGCGGAAGCTCTCCTCGACCTCGGCCGTGTCCGGGGCGGCATATGGGCCCCGAGCGCTCACCCAAAAGCGTGAAAAGTGCGGCGTGCGTAAAATAAAGGAAAGAATATACCATGACACGCCACGAGTGCAAAGCTATGGAAGCGTGCGAAGACGACGCCTCCACGTAGCCCAAATCAGTCCCTGGAAGCTCCCCTGGGCTCCCCTAAGCTCCCAAAAATAACCTGCGCATGAAATGGAGATATCAGCGAGTAATATTCAATACATATGGGGCATTAGGGGTATAATAGATAGAAATTGAAATTAATTCGGGTTTGGGGTTCGTTAAGCACATGGATCCTTGAAAAATACATAAAAAAGGAGAAAACAGGCTCAAAATGGGGTTACCGGAGTCGGCCGGAGCAGTGGCCGCCGGCGGCGACTCGGGCGAGGAGCGGCGGCGGCTCGGCCGGCGATGGGTGGCCGAGCGGCGGCGCGGGGTCGACGGTCGGGCGAGTGGGCGAGGGCAGCGGGCGAGGGAATGCGAAGGGTCGGGGGCTACGATTTGTTTCGTTTCGAAAAATGAGCCCGACCCTCGCCCCTATTTGTAGCAAAAGTTACGACTCGGCCGAGTGACTGGGTCGCTCGGCCGAGTGAACTTTTAAGAAAAATTCCTACCCGCTACGCTTCAGCCGAGTGGCGTTGCCACCCTCGGCCGAGTGGAGTATGTCCATTCGGCCGAGTGGCTCAAGCTACTCGGCAAGACTCGCCCTAGGAGCGTATCAGTTTTACTCGGCCGAGTGAATATATATACTCGGCCGAGTAGCAGTTATACTGAAATCAGGAAAAGAAACAGAGAGTTGGGTACAGCAGACTTCCCTCGTTCGTGAGCGGCTCGGCCGGACGAACTTGTGTGCTCGGTCAAGTGACTAGTATGCTCGGCCGAGTGAGCCTTGTTTTCTGCTGTTTGTCTTCGTTTGGGCTTTAAACTCTGTTTTTCTTCCTCCAGTCGATTTCATCTTCCTCCTAAGCATCGAGCGCCTTCCTGGGGCGCTCCTCGTCGCCTTGTGCATCCTCCTAATGATGGGTACCTCGTTCTCCTCTCCTGTCAGGAAAAATAGGACCAGTTATCACAAGATTTTTGGGCGAACGACTCAAAACACTAAAAATTTCTAAAACAAAAATAAAAGAAAAGTGAAAATAAAGCAATAACCATCGGGTTGCCTCCCGACAAGCGCTCGTTTAAGGTCGTGAGCTCGACCCCCTATGATTTTCAATTAATGCGGGATGTTAGGTGCATATGGGATGCACCCGTCAAACTTTTCGGGGAGAACGCTTGGGTTCGGAAGTTGCGGCGGCGTGTTCTCCCTCAGTGGTCTCCCGTCTCGAATAGTGTTGGGGGGAGGCTCCCCCAAGCTAGCGTTTGCTCCGGTCCTCGGCTTCACCGGTGATACCGATCTCCGTGCCGGCGGAGCTTTCTTTGGAGACTTCAATTTTGAGATCTTGCAGAGCTCTCGGATCCTTGCGACATCAGCGTTGCCTTTGTCAATTTCAGCGGAGAAGTCGGGGGATTCGTTCATCTTTCCTTCGTGGTCCAAATCCGGGCCTTCTTCGAAATCTTCTTTGAATAGAGCGCCGATTGAGTGGGGATCGCTTCCTCAATTACCTCGTCAAGGAGGTCCATATAGTCCAGCTCCTCGTGGTAAGGCATGTGTTTCATTGCCTTAGGAATATGAAGCTCCATCTCGATGTTGCCGACATTCAATGTTAGGATACCTTCTCGCACGTCGACAATGACACCGGCGGTGGTGAGGAACGGGCGTCCAAGTATCAACGACGTGTCTCCCTCCTCCTTAACATCCATAATCACGAAGTCGCATGGCAAGCAAATGCCCCCCGGGACTTGTAGCGGGATATCCTCTGCAATCGCTACCGGCCTTGTGATTCGCCCATCGGCTAGTTGTATCCGCATGTCGGTAGGCTTCAATTTTGTCCCGGTGTTTAGCCTTTGAAACATAGAGAGAGGCATGCGGCTAACACTAGCCCCTAGGTCCACCAATGCCTTTTGAAGAGGGACGCCGCCCAAGGTGCAAGGAATCCGAAAACTCCCCGGGTCTTTGAATTTAGCCGGCTCCTTCTCTCTCTTGGTGAACCAAGAGCCCTCCTCGGCGAGCATAATTTTCTCCTTCCTCTTTCTCCCCGAAATCAAATCCTTTAAAAATTTTGCGTATGTCGGGATCTCAACAATAGCATCAAGGAAGGGAATATTGAGGCTTACCCCTCTCAAATATTCGAGAAACTTCGCTAGTCGCTTCTCCATCTTCGCTCTAGCAAGCCTCTGAGGGAATGGTACCGGTGGCATGAAGCGCCTCTCTTCAAGCAATTGCTCCGCTCTAGATTTCTCCTTTTCTTGCGGCTCTTTCTCCCTCTCAACTTCAACTACCGGCTCAATTGGCTCTACACTTTCCTCCACGGGCTCCTCGGTAGGAATCATGGCGGGGGTGGTATCCTTCCCGCCTCTAGTAGTAACGGCAACCACGGCATTGATGTGGCCGGTGGCGCCCCATGGGTTTTGCTCGGGTTGAGCAGGCAATTGTTGAGTATTCCGATTGAGCAACGCCAATTGCTCCGAGATTTGTGCCACAACGGTTGTAAGGGAGTCTTGGCCCGCCTTCAAGGAAGCATTGACCTTCTTTTGCTCGACCATAAACTCCTCCACTCTAGCTTCGAAGTCGGATCGTTGTTGAGCTTGTGGAGGGTTTTGATTTCTCCACCCTTGATTGTATCCGGGCGGCCTATAGGGTGGAACTTGTTGCTTCGGTTGGAAATTTTGTTGTGGAGGCCCCCTCGGCGGATAGTGTTGTTGTTGGGGTGGCGGTGGTGGCCGAGCTTGTTGAGGTGGTTGTTGTGGCGGGTTCAAAGCTCCTTCATTGTTGGCGTAAGAGAAACCGGGATGATTTCTTGTAGCCGGATTGGCCCAATACCCTTGGTTCCCCGCGACATATTGGACTTGCTCCAAGGATCCTTCTCCTTGCTCTCCTCCCAAATACATGGCTTGAGATTGGTCTTGCCAATCACACATTTGGTTCGTTGGTGCGGAGGTGGAAGGGGTTCCTTGGGGCTCCGTGATAAACTTCTCCAGTCTCTCCACCACCTTGTGGAGAGAATCAAACTTGCTTGTAAGCTCCGCTACAGCCTTCGCCTCATAAATGCTAGTTGGCTTCAAGGAGGACGTAGAGTGTCCTCGCTCGTCGCCCCATTGTTGATTGTTTGAGGCCATCTCCTCAATTAGGGCCGTAGCTTCTTCGGGAGTCTTTGATAAGATAGCACCATTTGTCGCGGCATTAATAATTTGCTTGGTCCCCGGTTGGAGACCATTGTAGAAGCTATGAACTAGCTCCCAATCTTCAATGCTATGGTGCTGGCATTGATGCTGCAGATCTTTGAAACGCTCCCAAGCCTCGTAGAGCGTCTCTTGGGGTCCTTGCTTGAAGGACATAAGAGCGCTCCGAATCTTTACCGTTTTGGAGGGCGGATAGAACTTGTCAATGAATGCACTCACCAACTCGTCCCAAGTGGTAAAGACTCCCTCAGCTTGCGTCCTCAACCAATAGAGTGCCTTGTCCTTCAATGTGAAAGGGAAGAGACGCAGTCTGATGGCATCGATGGAGACCCCCGTCATCTGAAATGTGGTGCATTTCGACAAGAATAGCTGGATGTGGTAGTGGGGATTTTCATGGGCATTCCCATGAAATGGATCCTGCTGCATCAGAACCACTAGTCCAGTCTTCAGCTCAAAGTTCTTGTCAGCCGCCAACTCCGGCATGGCAATGGATGAGGTCGTAGAAGAGGTCTTAGGCCGAAGCCTATCTCGAATAGAAATGATCCTCGCCATTCTTGCCGCTAATTGTTCCGCAGTTTCCGGGTTGGTCATAAACCTCCCTTCCGGATCTTGTCTTCTCTCCGCTGTGATTCTCCGCGCAGTACGCTCAATCTCGGGATCAAATAATATAGCTTCAGGGTCCGCCGTTGATCTCGTGTTCATGCACGGGAAAACAAAGTTTCAAAGAAGTGATTAGCACAATGGAAGGGTTAGGTAAAAAAATAATGAATTAAAAACAAAAAGAAAGAAATAGCTAGGGTGAAAAGATCAAACGCAATCGCCTCCCCGGCAACAGCGCCAAAAACTTGATCGCTCCGGAATGTAACCCAAAAGTGCGACCGTGTATTTTTACCGCAAGCGCACGGTGTAGCGGCGAGCGGGTTATCAAACACAGGGAGGACGAATGAAAGTGCTTGCTCCAATCAACCTGGCTATTTAAGAGCAGAAAAGAGAGAATTTGCCTTTGGCGATCCTGTCACAATCGTCAGACAAAGTACGGAAATATCAAATCAAATAAAGAACGTCTAGGGAATGGGGAATCCCCGCTACTCACCGTATTTCGTCAATGTGGTTCATTGGTATCAAAATTGCTAGAATAAAATTTCGGATGAACTAGTTGCAACTGAATGTAATACCTAGCTCACGCTCTCGCGCTGTTGCCGGTCTATAGATATCCTAGGTTCGGGTCCAATCTCTTGCAAACCCTACCCTAGGCAAGCTAGCATTATGATCAACATCATCGTTCAATCGCGCCCCGAGCCCACTCTCGTGCAAACTCGGGCCACGACCTAGGTTGGGATAGTTCCTACCCGTCCAATCTCTTGCAAACGGGTATCGGCACGGAATTGCAACCGGAAACCCTAGTATCGGTCCAATCTCTTGTAAACCGATACTACGGAAATTCGATTCCAACCCAATTCGGATTTCTAGGGTTTCCTATCGAATTGGGATCCAATCTCTTGCAAATCCCAATCAATATGAATACCTAGCCATCCGTAGTAAATCGATTCCAATCTAACCCTAATAGCAATTCTAGCAAAATTTCTACTAATTCATCACAAATCTGAAATTGGGCTCGTAGGGTTCATCCCCACGCCCCAAGACGTGGAGACTACTCACAATTCATAGCACAAACACAAAAATAATCAATGAAATTAACAAGAGAATTCATCACAATATTGAGATAAGCAATAAAAATAGTATTTTTAGAGGGGAGAGACACAAACCAATAGAGTTCTTCAAATAATCCAACAAAAATCAACTTTTGTCTCCTCTCCAATCACAAGAATAAAGCTAAAAAGTTAATCTAAAAAGCTGCAAGAATCTAAGAGAAAAGCACTCTAACCTAGGGTAAAAACAGGGGTTAAATACCCCCCAAAATCGTCCAAAAAACTGTGACCAAAATGTCCCTGCGCAGCCTGAAATCCGAAATTTTCGCTACAGGCAGCGCGTCGCACTCGGCCGAGTGACAAAAGTCGCTCGGCCGAGTGAGAAACCCTGTAAATTTCCAGTAAGTCTGGGTCTTCGGGGGTCTTCACTTCGGGAGTCGCTCGGCCGAGTGAGTTGTCGTCACTCGGCCGATGGCTTCTTAGTACTCGGGCGGTCGGCATTTGCCACTCGGCCGAGTGGGTCTTCTGAAGCTCAGGCAGACAAAAAACAGTAAGTTGGCGATTTCTGATGGGCTTCGTCTGAGTACCACTCGGGCGGACGGGATCTCGTCACTCGGCCGATGTGGCTTCCGTCGCTCGGCCGAGTGCACACATGAAGCGTGTCCGATCTGGTCGGCCGAGCGGTGTCTCGCTGGTCGGCCGAGTGGCTCCTTCACTCGGCCGAGTGGGACACCAAAACTGCCCAAACAGCTTGTTTTGGCCTCCTCGTCGCTCCTGCGACGTTCTTTCTCCTTCCGCTCCTCTCCAATAGCAAAATATCCCTCGGGGAGGTCATCGGTGACACTCTGGAGTAGGCGTATCTCGAGATCACTCCAAATCGCTCCAAATCACCTGAAATGCGACTGAAACAACAAATCATGAAAAGCATCGCAATATTGTCTATATATCTTGAAAAACATGATTTGGGCGATCTAAATGGCATGCAAACATGCGGGAAAAAAGTGTAAAATAAGGAGTGATCATGCACCTAGCCAGACAAGGGAGTACAAGTACAAGTATTGTAGCGTGTGCTACGAATGCGACATTCAATGCATGGATGACATGACATGACAAGTAGTAAGGCGTACATGTAAGGAAGGTAAACATGACAGTTTAGTATGCATGAACAACAACTTTTAAGGGTTGGATCTAGCTTCGTTGTCAAGCTAGATCAATTAGGTGACGGATCTAGTTTCGTTGTCAAACTAGATCAAGTAGGCGTCTAGCCAACTATCATTTCACTGACTAGTCTCTTTTACGCTGAAAACAATGAAGTGGCCTAAAAACATGGCCCTACACAAGAGTTGGCAAGTTTCACTTGCCTGCAAGTATCACGTCAGAGAAACACCGTCCAACGAGTCCAAAGTCACAATTCCTACATGCACAAGTCCACCGGCCTACATCCGTTTTTATTAATCTTGATTAGTGATTGCTAAAACATTTAAAATACTTTAAAATACTGATTTTTAGTCTTGGTTAGCATGCAATTGGGTTGGGGGTCCTAGGGGTGCAAAGCGTTACCTCAACACGACGTGAAAGCTACACCGGCGTCGGGTAGCGACGCCGGGGGTTGGAATAATAATATCGCGCTCCAAGTCTAGATTCCAATTAGATTCCCCGCTGGAAATTTCAGAGCAATCAACCGGAGCAACGGTTCCAGATTCCAAAGCTAGCACGTGCGACAACGGCTACGACGTGTCTCAACGTCGTACGTGGCAATTCCTCGAAGAGAACGCACCTAGGTGGGGTCCACAGTAGTCCTAGGGACCTATGGGGGACCCACAATACCTCTGGAGAACTTGGGGGCCCACGGTGGCAAGTGGTGCGACGGGTGCGGGGTTGCGACGAATGGATCTCGGTCGTACAGCCTCGGTGCGGGAGATTGGCTCGGTCGGTGCGGGGGAACGGGGCTGTGCAGCAGCGGGGGTCGGTCGCAGCAGCGGTGCGGGGGCTTCCTTCGGTCGGTGCGAGGGAACGGGCCGGTCGATGCAGGCGGACGAGCGTTGCAACGTTGCAACGTTGCAACGGTGCGGAGAGCGGGCGATGCGGGCGGGCGCCTCGGTCAGACACGGGTGATGCGGGCGACAGAGCGGGCGACGGTGCGGGGTCGATGCGGAGCGGGGATGCGGGCCAAGATCTCGGTCAGACCGAGGGCTCTTCTCGGTCGGAGCGGGAGGACGGGGCTGGCGGCAGCAGCGGGGTGCAGGCCAAGGCTTGGTGCGGGCTTGGCTATCGGTCGGAGCGGGCGAACGGCCTTGGTTTTCTCGGTCGTGCGGCAGCTGTTCGTCGCAACGTTGCGACGAATCGTCGCAACGTCAAATTTGAGTTTTGGAAGTGGCTAGGGTTAATTTCTTGCGAAAATAGGTCTTCCTAGGGGTTGTTTATATAGTATAGATGGGTTGACTTGGTCTAGGGCTAAATCTAATAGGATTAGAAGTTCAAAAATGTTTAAAATTTGAATCTCAACTTCTCCAACTCACACAAGGATTTGACGCGGTCCAAATGAGCTGGAAATTGGTTCAAAAATTCTTTAATATGTTTAAAACTCAAATAAATTTTATTTGGCCGAAAATTATTTAAAAATTAATTATTAAAAATATTATAAACCTTGTTAAAAATATAAAAGTAGTCAAATAAACTCCAAAAATTATAAAATAAATATCGGAGTGATCATGATGACGAAAGTGAGCTAACTAAGAAGACGGATCTCAATTTCGACGTCGGACGACGAAACTAAAAATAGAAACGTCTCCCGTCAAAAGTGAAAATCATCACGTCTCATCGAGTAAGATTAAATTGTGGGAAAACGACTCGAGAAATGTGGTTCCAAGATAGTGCCACTATTTAATACTCTCAGAGACGTTCACAACGGCATATCACACAAAAGTATTCACAAACAAATAAAGTCTAAAATAAACACGTGCACGGCCAAAAGCGCGTGCACGAACAAAGTACAACGAAGAAAGTGGTCGTTACAAAATTAAAGTGATGGTCATGTAATGAAAAGTGATAACTTTCCTTTAAAAACATAACATATACATGAGTTACTACTAGGAGTTGGGTTCCTACCTCAAAGCTAGTTGTTTCCCCTCTAAAAACTCCAATCATGGCTCCATCTCCTCTTCCCACAAGCTCCATCACCCAAAAGTCCTCAACTTGCTCAAGGAAACTATCCCTTTCTAAGCTCCAAACAACCCCATATGTTTCTACTTGCTTAAGGATGCTTAAAGGAGGGGAAAGAGAGAGGTTTTCTTGAAAAATATAGGAGAAGTAAGGCATGGAGGGGGGAAAACGAAAATGAAAAGGAAAAAAAGAAGGAGAAAACAAAGGAATTCTAGATTTTTCTTCTTCTTTCTTTTCTTTTGTTTTCCTTTCATTTTCTTTCTATTTTCTTCTAGGATTCTCCTTCATTTTCTTTTCCTTTCCTTTTCTTTAATTCCCTTCCTTACCTCATACGAATGGCATATGCCATGGAATATTCTTTTGAAAGGAAAATTCATGAAGACCCCCTCTCACTCTAGAAATTTATGTATAGGCCCTTGTGAAAATTACCCAAAAATCCATCATCATTCCAAACATTTCTCATAGGCCCCTCCTACACACCTATGCATACACATACATCCAACAAATACATACATAAGCATGCTACCCTACATACATGGGTACACATACACATCTATTAAACTATATCTAGTTACTTACACAAACATACACACGCTCCCACACTCGATGCAACCCAATATCAGTACATATTAGACACTACATATATCTACATATTTGCACTATAAGCTAGCCAAAGCACTTCTCACATACATACACTGGTACTGTGTATACACACATATGCCTACACCATCTCATCCACCTATGATATACATACATCAAAACATACATACTACACCATATCAACACCATATACACCCTTGCATATATGTCTACTAGCCATATATTAATGCACACTAACATACATTACTATACATACACCAATACACACAATTATTCTATGCATACATACGCATCCATAAGTATGAATACCACAATTATGTAGTAGAATACACGTATAGTTCAAAACAGGGCATGACAGGGCTGTAGCATCATGGTCTCCTTTTCATCAATGGGGTCTCCCTTGAATGCTTCAGTCTATGCCCGTTTACTTTGAATGAATCCCCCTTTTCGATGACTTCGACGGAGCTGTAGGGAAAAACTCGAACGACCTTCAACGATCCAGACCATCTTGATCGTAGATTTCCCGGGAATAGTTTTAACATTGAATTGAAGAGGAGGACCACATCGCCTTCCTTGAACTCCTCCCTTATGATGCGCTTATCGTGCCACTTCTTTGCCCTTTCCTTGTAGATTCGGAAATTCTCGTAAGCGTTGAGCCTAAACTCATCCAATTCATTCAGCTGTATAAGGCCTTGCTACTGTGCATTTTTGCTATTAAAGTTCAAATACTTGATTGCCCAATAAGCCTCGTGCTCTAATTCCACCGGGAGATGACATGCCTTTCCATATATCAGGCAATATGGGGATGTTCCAATAGGGGTCTTCTAGGCCGTCCTATAAGCCCAGATGGCGTCATCTAATTTCATTGCCCAATCCTTTCTCGAACTCACCACGGTCTTTTCCAGGATATTCTTTATTTCCCTATTAGAGACCTCCACTTGTCGGCTTGTTTGGGGATGGTAGGCGAGGCCGATACTATGGCGTATCGCATATTTCCTCAATAGGGCTTCGAACTTGTTTTCGATAAAATGTTTTCCTCCATCGCTGGTCACAACTCTTGAAACTCCGAATGTGGGAAAAATGTTCTTCTTGAAGAACTTGGAGACTACACGAGCGTCGTTAGTCGGTGAGGCTACAGTTTCAACCCATTTGGAGACGTAGTCTATCGCGACCAGTGTATATTGATTACCAAGGCTGGATGGAAATGGTCCCATGAAGTCTATACCCAAACGTCAAATATCTCAATCTCCAGGATATTGTTCTGCGGCATCTCATTCCTTTTGGAGATGTTCCCCACTCTTTGGCATCTGTCGCATTCCTTGATAAAGCTGTTTACATCCTTAAAAAGTGTGGGTCAGTAGAAGCCGCATTGGAGGATTTTAGTTCCGTCTTCATCATGCTAGCGTGCCCTCCGCATTGCAAGCTATGGCAGTGTGATATTATGGATGCCACCTTACTCTCCGTGACACACCTCCTAATGATTCCATCGTTGCAAGTCCTATAGAGGAGTGGATCGTCCCAAAAATAGCTCCGAATGTCATGCAGGAACCTCTTATGTTGTTGTGATGTTATGTCGTATGGCATGATTTTGCAAGCAAGGTAGCTAACGATGTCGGCGAACCGATGAGTTTCTACAAGGACGACGACGAAGAGACGGTCATCCGGGAAGGAGTCATCTATCTGGGAGGGGAGGATTTGGGTCATCAAATGTAAGGCACGAGATATGGTCAGCGACTAAATTCTCGATACCTTTCTTGTCCCTAATTTCCAATTCGAATTCCTGAAGTAGAAGGATCCATCTGATCAGTCGGGGTTTGGCGTCCTTCTTGTTTAGTAGATATCTGAGGGCGGTGTGATCGGTATGGACAATGACCTTGGACCCAACGATATATGACCTGAACTTTTCGATGGCGAAGATGACATCGAGCAGTTCTTTTTCTGTAGTAGTATCATTTTGTTGGGCTTCATCCAAGGTTTTGCTAGTGTAGTATACGGCGTGGAGTTTATTGTACTTTCTCTGCCCTAGAATTGCTCCAGCAGCGACATCACTTGCGTCACACATTAATTCAAAAGGTAAGGTCCAGTCTGGGGGTTGGATGATTGGCGCAGTGGTGAGATCCTTCTTTAATCTGTTGAAAGCTGAATGACAATCGTCAGAGAATATAAAAGGGGTATCTTTAGCTAGCAATTCGGTTAGGGGTCATGCGATCTTGGAAAATTCTTTAATGAAGTGGCGATAAAATCCTGCATGGTCAAGAAAGCTCCTAATCCCTCTCACATTCACAGGAGGTGGTAACCTATCGATAACTTCAATTTTGGACTTATCAACCTCTATTCCACCGGGCGAGATATGTGTCCTTGAACTACACCCTCTTGGAGCATGAAATGACATTTTTCCCAGTTGAGCACTAGGTTAACTTCTTGACATCTTTCGAGCACTCTAGTTAGATTCCTTAAACAAGCATCGAAGCTTGTGACATAGATGGAAAAATCATCTATGAATACCTCCATGATACTCTCAACAAAATCAGAAAAGGTGGCAGTCATGCACCTTTGGAATGTCGCAGGTGCGTTACATAGTCCAAACAGGATCCTTCGATAGGTGAAGGTGTCGTAAGGACAAGTGAAAGTAGTCTTTTCCTGGTTGTCGGGATGGATGGGTATCTATAGGAATCCAGAATACCCATCTAGGAAGCAAAAAATGTGAGTGTTTGGCCAGATGTTCACACATTTGATCGATAAAGGGAAGGGGTAGTGGTCTTTTCAGGTCGCCTTATTGAGCTTCATATAATCGATGCACATCCGTCATTCAGTGACAGTCTGAGTGGGGATGAGCTCATCCTTATCAGTCTTAACCACCGTTATCCCTCCTTTCTTTGGAACTACCTGAACCAGACTAACCCACATACTATTAGATATATGATAGATTATTCCCGCTTCAAGTAGTTTCAAAACTTCCTTTTGACCGCCTCTTTCATATTGGGGTTAAGGCATCTTTGAGGCTCAATAGAGGTGGGACTCTTATCCTCAAGAAGGATCCTATGAGTACATCTTCCGAGGCTAGGACCTTTTATGTCATCGATCGAGTATCCTATGATGTTTCTAAATTTTTTTAGGATAACTATGAGGTCGTCAAGTTCGGTGTTAGACAATGAGGCGATGACGATGACTGGGTAAGTGGAATTCTCCCTTAAAAAGGCATACTTTAAATTAAGGGGTAGAGGTTTGAGGTTTACCTCTGGGGAGTTGACATCCCATACCTCCATTACCTCGGCATTCGGCGTATCCCTTGAAGATTCAATGTCCCGGTAAGGAACATGGTGGAATTTGTGTCTCACAGCTTCTAAAGTGGAGGCTTCCCCCAATGATGACATTAGTGTACTAATCTAGTAGCAAGTCTCAATGATCTGCGGTACCTTCTCCTGGGGCACAACCGGTTCTTGCTAAAGGTCGGATTTCCCAGGTGGAGATTGGTACTCGATGTTGTAAGTGGTCTCTGTAGCTGGACAATCCATCACGATCCTCTCAAGTGGTGTCAATTGCAAGAAAGAATACGGTGTATCCACTTGTAAATCTTGATGTGGAGGGGTGGGGTAGTCCGTCCAATGATGATAGGGTAGGTGAGAGAATGGATCGCAGGGGTGGATTGTAGGTCGATGCTGGTCATGTATGTGTCCTTGCATGTGGTATACACCATGGCTTACTGACACGGTTGGATTGAAGGAAGCTGCTCCCATTCTCAGCTGAGTTAAATGATGTGTCAATCTATCCATCTTACTTGCAAGAGCTAGTGTGGTCCTCGTAGTGGCCAACATCATCATGCAAACCTGTACTTACCTGCAAATTAAGAAAAACGGAGAAGCGAACATAGGGTAAAGAAATACGTAGTCTCTCGAGAAAGAATAAAACCAATATCAATGTGTGCCTCCCTGGCAATGGCGCCAAAAAACTGATCGTATCCCCAAGTGGACGATGCTAATAAAATACCGCAGCAACGGGTCGTGTGTAGTCTCTTACAGGTCGAACACGAGGATGCGGTCAGTGAGTATCGGTTTATGGGTCTGATAGTCATTTATTCCACGTTTTATCTATATGATTACACGTCAAAATGATTGCTCAATTACATATTTCATACGCTTTTACGCTCATAATTGGAACTATTGTACTTTAAGAGCGTTTGGCTGCATTTCAGAGAATATCGGGCGATTTAGAGTATGTTGGAGGAGAGAGCACGTGCTTCGACACCGAAGCTCCTGAGGCACCGCGTTCGGTGACTCAAAGCTGCTGGGGAGCAAGGAAGGGGCAAGAGAGAAGGAGCAAAGAAGAAGAGAATGAAGAGAGCATGGTTCTATAATACCATGACTCATGGATTCCAGGTCGCTCAGTCGAGCGCTCCATAGCGCTCGATCGAGCTATGATGCGGCAAAGGAGGAACAAGGTTATGATGGGCCACACGATGGAGCAACCCTACTCGCTCGATCAAGCAATCCCTTAGAGGAGGAGGTCCTGGAAGCCAAAATCTCTGTTTAATTAGCTCGTTCGAATGATGGGCCGCTCGATCGAGCAGTCTAATCTGCTCGATCGAGCGGAGTAGATCGAGCGACCCAAAGTACTGGAAATAGGATAGCAGTACACTCTTTTCAAATATGCTATCACGTGGGATTTTTTAGTATTTTTCTGATATTTTTTCCAGATAGTAGACTTCAAGAAGATTCCAACGTCATCAAGAACATGCCAATCAGAGGTCGGATGAGCTCTGGAGAATTTCTGCAAGTTGATGTGACAGTGCTAAAATTTGTACTCGACCACCTACTTGACCGAGCAGCTACCAACTCGACCGAGCAGACCTTACTCGGTCCGAGCAGACAAAGCAGTGTTTTTGGAGGAATTCCTGCCCTACTACTGACTCGACCAAGTAGGGGGCTACTCGACCGAGTCAGCTGTGGCCCAGAACTTAAGTTGCGGCCAGAATTAATCTTGGACACGAATATCAGAGGGTTCTTTGGGTTATTTGCTAGGGTTTTGATGGGACTATATATATGAATTGTAGCCGTCATTAGAGAGGGACTTTTTAGACCTTTTTTATAGTGTTTTTGGAGACGATCTTTTGGGAGTTGGGCTATGCACTAGGCCCCTCCCTTGTATCAAGATAAGTATTTTTGTTCTCTTTAATTCTATTTTAGTTCTTCTTATTGATTGCTTATTGAATATTTCTTTAATGCATGCAATAAAGTTTTCTATCGTTCTTATATCTATATCTATGATTCATGAGTAGTCTTTTCTAGGGATAATGTATTAGCCCTAGGATTTTAGGATTTAGATGTGAAGTTGGGATTTTTATGATGCGTTGGACAATAAAGTGGGAGTACTTTGGTTGATCTTACAAAATCCTTAGGAGAACTCGTACTGAGATCGTGCCCACGGTCGGTGAAATCGATTAGCTTAAGAAGTATATTATAGATTTAATTAGGGCATTAGTGGATTCAACCGAGGCTCGTGACCATGCCCGGCTCGTGCCTTGATGGGATCCACCGACGAACTATACCACTAATTGACGGCTACAACCATTGTGTCAATAAGAGCCACCAAAATACCTCGAAGTTCTAACCCACGAGAGTGGTATGAGTTGAGAGCATTCGAACCACGAGAGTGGTGAAATTATTGCAGATCCTTAATGTATGTACTGTATGCATCTATCGCGTGAGCGGGGTGAATACAGTATGTTAGAGTCATGATGCCTAGCCGCATGAATTCACTTCCTAGATGCTACAATCCCCAATAAAACCAATGCAACGTAGAAGTCCCAACCTAGCATCGATCTCCGACGGTCCCAGTGGCGATTCCTAACACCTTAGTCTTTTCTCTTTTCTTTCTTTCTTTATGTGGAGTCCTTTGTTTGCGACATCGAGTGACACGACTTTCGCATCCATCACTCCACAATCCATATCTACCAATAAACCCGCAAGTCTAACTTAACCTAGGAGTAGATATGTAGTATAGCACTGTTTCTCCGTGTTCGATACCCGCTTGCCACTATACCGTGCGCTTGCGGTTAAATGACATCGTTTCAGAGTTAATTCCAGGTCGATCAAGTTTATGGCACCGTTGCCGAGGAGGCGTTCCGCCATATTGCCTATTTATCACGATTAGGTTGTTAGACTTCGAATAAAAACAAAAAAATTTTAAAAAAATCAACAATAAGAGATATATTTTCCCTGCCACCTGCTTTATTATTATCTCTTTTTATTGTACCACTGATATCTTTTCCAGGTTGCTGGTTTTGATTATTCAGGTACAATGGAGCAATCTTGGGATTATTCAGGCAATGATTTTTCAGAGCAGTATGAGATTCCTATGGAAGACTACGAATATCATCCACAGGACCCGTACTATCAGATGGAAGGATATGACCACTACCCAGAGTTCTATGCCTACTGCGAGTCTTGTGACATGGAGGGACACATGCCCTACGAAAGCCACGTCTGCCTATTGAGTCCTGATCATTCCATTAATTTGGCATTTGCACGGTTTGAGGAGAGCGTGGCACTTAGTAGATCTCAGGAGGATGAGATCCGTAGGTTGTGACAAGAGGTCGATGAACTCTGCAGGGCTCTTCAAGCCCATGAGCACCTGACGTCACAAGCACACGAAGAACGCAGATTGGCTATGGAGAGTGACGATGACATTCAGCTTGGGGGAGAATACTCACACCATTACATCGAGGATGAGAGCCGTGAAGGCAACAATGACATTGCTTCTGATGGCATGCCCGAGCCGTCTCCTGTTCTTGAAACCTTCCCTCAGGTTGAGAAAAATGAGGACACATATAGGGACCTACGGAGAAGCATCGTGGATGTAATTCCATCCACCGGTCCATTGACAATAACAGCATGTGATCCTTTTGAGCTTGCATTTCAAGATTTTATTACTCATCGTCTCTCTCTTGTTGGTAAACTCAGTGGTGAGGTATTTGCTCTTGTTGAGTGTAACAAGACCCATTTTTACACCTTGGAGGAGATACCTAAACCCACAGAGCCACCTACACCCATTATTAAGAAGGCCAAGCCAATCCATCCAGCGCCTTGAGTTCCAGGACAGAATCGAAGACATAAGCATAAAAAGGAGAAGATGAAATTCACTTTGCCTATTATACCCGAGGAACCCGAGGAGGAGGCCGAAGCAGTGCTTCACGAGGAGGCCGAGCTATATTTACTTTACATGTTACTACGGAGCCGAAGCAGACGATTGAGGAAGACTCTATTCGGGATGACGATACGAATACTCACATGGAGCCCGAGTAATGCCCACCTTCGGTAGATCTTCCACGGCCACCTCATCCTTCCATTGACAACCCATAAGGATTCGCCTGATGAGATCCATACTCATATGCCAGAGCTGCCTGAAAAGCCTGAGACGAACGACAATGAACTGCCTGTTGTGGTAAATGAGAGCGGAGATGTATTTTTAGGGAAGTATCGCCTACCTATTTTTACTTTACATATTTCATTTGACAATCTTCTTTGGAAAACTTTTTATTTAGGAAAAATTATCCACATCAGATTGTTGCGACTTATCTCTTCCAGTGTACACGTGGAGTCCTTGGAGAGATGCTGGGAGTCACATTGCTGGAATCTTAGGGAGGTCATGGAGATATGCACCTGGCTGAGCCACAGAAAGTGTATATAGAGTAGCTGCTTGCACCGGCGAAGATATTGAACCTACCTTTTGCTACAGGTGGTACCAATCTAGTAGTGTAGATATAAAGTAGAATTTTATGCTCTAAATAATCACGAATCCTCTCGGTAGCGAGAGTATAGGATTTTATATGCTTTCTTAGTTTAATAAATTCACCCCATATGATGGCTCAATTTTCTTTTGCACCCAACCCAATATTTATCATCCATGCACACCCTTGTATTTGGTACTTATTTCGCCTCTCTCCCCAATTTTTATGTGATGGTTAAGCTTGGGGGAGAGAAACTATTTTGTTGAGTAGCCCCCCATCTTGTCGTTGTCCTCTATTTATATCATACACACATTGAGGATAATGTGATGTTTAAGCTTGGGGGAGCGCATAGTGCACACACTTTGCTTCATCGTGAAACATACTTCGAAATTTCCATATGAACCATATTCACTTCTATATTTATGTCTCATATGCTTCATTTTAAATGAAATATCGTGGATTTATTTTTTTATGAACTCTGATATCTGTTAGATTAGAGTTTGATTCCTTGATTAGTGTATCTTTGTTAATATGCTTTTTCATAGTAGAATCCATAGTTTCAAAACCATATTCTCGAAACAGTTAAGCTAAAAATAAATGAATCCAATCTGAAAATCATTTGACTCCTGCGTGATTTGATTGATAATTCTATTGCTTCATGGATGTTTAGCGATTCAAAAGAGATAGGATAACCCCACGACAACCAAAGTAGTGATGATTAGGATTCCTGAAACCGAGCCATGTCTAGATTCTATGCTTTTTCTTTTTCTTTTGTGAATAGCCAATAAATAATCTTTGATCATGTTTTGCATTCCATCGCATTTATGTGAGTTTGCAAAAATCACAATAATGCAAATATCAAACAAATATCCTGAATAAAAGGCCCTAGGGGTTCTTCGTAACCCAATGCCCTAAGATCGTCTGGTCTGGGATGCATAGGCCGCTTTTTGTATATATTGAGTTATCTCGTGTATATAAAGAAAGAAAAATGTATATGAAATATTTGTATCACCAAAAACAATATAAAAGTACAAAAATCCCATATCCTTATCTCCATTTCTATATAGAACAAAGACATGGCAAAGTTGATGAGTTCTAGGAGTCTTGAAATTTTCGTAGTGCGGTGATGCCTTACCTTGATTGAATTTGCTAAATTCATTCCATAAAGCATAACAAAATACCACGCATGCTTGAAAACGTTTGATCATGACATATTATACTGCTTAGAGAATACGTTGTGGACATTGGTTTCATTACTGTGAACTCAGTATATTGCATGATAAACTATGATATGATATAACTCTACTCTCATTTTATCACTTATCAAGATCATTACATTTATCGAAATCCACGTTATTTTAATTTGAGCGAGATTTAAGTATTTGTTGTGTATATGTGTTCTAATTTCATATTAACGTGTGTTCACGAGATCTTGCATACTTTGGGTTCTTATATTTTCTGAATTTAAGATTGAACCACTTGTCTCCATTACACGCCACCGCCTCACATCTCCATTGTATCCCACTCCCATGTTCGCTTCTTACTAGTCTTCCTCGAGGACGAGTAAGAGGCAAGCTTTGGGGATTTTGATGTGTCATTATATTCTACGTTTTATCTATATGATTACACGTCAAAATGATTGCTCAATTACATATTTCATACACTTTTACGCTCATAATTGGAACTATTGTACTTTAAGAGTGTTTGATTGCATTTCAGGAAATATCGAGCGATTTGGAGTATATTGGAGGAGAGAGCACGTGCTTCGATACCGGAGCTCATGTGGCGCCGCGTTCGGTGACTTAAAGTTGCTGGAGAGCAAGGAAGGGGAAAGAGAGAAGGAGCGAAGAAGAGGAGAATGAAGAGAGCATGGTTCTATAATACCATGACTCATGAATTCTAGGTCGCTCGGTCGAGCGCTCCATTGCGCTCGATCGAGCTATCATGCGGCAAAGAAGGAACAAGGCTGTGAGTGGCTGCATGATCGAGCGACCCTACTCGCTCGATCGAGCAATCTCTCAGATGAGCAGGTCCTGGAAGCCAAAATCTCTATTTAATTAGATCGTTCAAATGATGGGCTGCTCGATCGAGCGATCTAATCAGCTCGATCGAGCGGAGTAGATCGAGCAACCCAAAGTGCTAGAAACAGGATAGCCATGCCCTCTTTTCAAATATTCTATAACCTAGGATTTTTTAGTATTTTTCTGATATATTTCACAGATAGTAGACTTCAATAAGGTTCCAACGCCACCAAGAACGCGCCAATTGGAGGTTGGATGAGCTCTAGGGAATTTCTACAAGTTGATGTTGCAGTGCTGAAATCTGTACTCGACCACATACTCGACCGAGCAGCTACCTACTCGACCGAGTAGACCCTACTCGGTCTGAGCAGACAGAGCAGTGTTTTTGGAGGAATTCCTGTCCTACTGCTGACTCGACCGAGTAGGGGGCTATCGACCGAGTCAGCTGTGGCCTAGAACTTAAGTTGCGGCCAGACTTGATCTTGGAAACGAATTTCAGAGGGTTTTTTGGGTTATTTGCTAGGGTTTTGATGGGACTATATATATAAATTGTAGCCGTCATTAGAGAAGGACTTTTTAGACCTTTTTAGAGAGTTTTTGGAGACCATCTTTTGGGAGTTAGGCTAAGCCCTAGGCCCCTCCCGTTGAATCAAGATAAGTATTTTTGTTCTCTTTAATTCTATTTTAGTTCTTCTTATTGATGGCTTATTGAATATCTATTTGATGCATGCAATAAAGTTTTCTATCATTCTTATATCTATATCTATGATGCATGAGAAGTCTTTTATAGGGCTAATGGATTAGTCCTAGGATTTTAGGATTTAGATGCGAAGTTGGGATTTTTATGATGCGTTGGACAATAAAGGGGGAGTATTTTGGTTGATCTTGCAAAATCCCTAGGAGAACTCGTACTGAGATCGTGCCCACGGTCGGTGGAATCGATTAGCTTAAGAAGTATCTTATGGATTTAATTATTATTGGATTCAAACAAAGCTTGTGACTATGCACGGCTCGTGCCTTGATGGGATCCACCGACGGACTATACCACTAATTGACCGCTACCGACATTGTGTCAATAAGTGCCCCCAAAATACCTTGAAGCTCTAACCCACGAGAGTGGTATGAGTTGAGAGCATTCAAACCACGAGAGTGGTGAGATTGTTGTAGATCCTTATTGCATGTACCGTATGCATCTATCGCGTGAGCGGGGTGAATACGGTATGTTAGACTCATGATGCCTAAACACTTGAATTCACTTCCTAGATGCTACAATCCCCAATAAAACCAATGTAATGTAGAAGTCCCAACCTAGCATCGACCTCCGACGGTCCTAGTGGTGAGTCCTAACGCCTTATTCTTTTCTCTTTTCTGTCTTTCTTTGTGTGGAGTCCTTTGTTTGCGACATCGAGTGACACGGCTTTCGCATCCATCACCATTACGACAGTCCACAATCCACATCCACCAATAAACCCGCAAAGTCTAACTCAACCTAGGAGTAAATAGGTAGTATAGCACTGCTTCCCTATGTTCGATACCCGATTGCCACTATACAGTGCGCTTGCAGTTAAACGACATCGTTTCGTAGTTAATTCCAGGCCGATCAGGGTCTTTGAGTGAAAGCTACGCAATAGTGTCGGTGATCAGTTGGTGAAAAATAGAAGAAGTGTGGATCAAGGGATAAAAACTCTAGGACATGGGAAATCCTCGCCATTGGGTTAAGGTTAGGGTTAAACTAGTAATCAACCGGTTGCCGGGTTCATTGGGACTTGGGAGAGGTCGTGTGACATAAAGGCATTCACCTATC